>CM026412.1:9249033-9506222 GCA_014858505.1 Corymbia citriodora subsp. variegata
TTACATCTTGAGATGGATTTAATATAGGTGAGAGGGTGATGAGTAGATAATATTTAGGCCTGATGTGGCATAGAGATATCTAGTTTAAGAAAAAAAATTTGGAGGATATTTATTTTGGGATTTGCTTTCCGAGAGGATTTTGGATTGAAAATAATAAACTTTCCCAATATCTTACCAAAGCGTCCTGCAGACTTATATTTCATAATATTTTTTTGTCAAGGAATATGTTTTGTGATTGACTCATGTATGGTAGCAGACGGATCCGAGCCATACGAATGTACGTGTAAGAATTGGATCCGACTGCTTCCCGAAGGATGGTAACCGGAAGCTGCCGAGTAATTGTAGCTTCCTGTTATCTGAGCCACTCGAAGATGGGTGCGGCCAAAGTCAATGACGTTGTAATGTAGTTGGTTCGTAATATCCAATCGCTAATGACAAGCGCATTTAGACAAATCAGTGATAATCTTAACCGAAAAGCTAAGAAGAAAAAGAACCTCGACCTGAGAAATGGAAAGTTATGAAATAAATATGAAAAAAGAAATAAAGCATCATTAAATAGTTATTTGATAGTAGAGAACTGGATTAAGCTGGCCGGTCCGATCCGGTCTGGGTGGTTCCCAATTTGGATCGTCCGATATGTTAACCTCTACTTTTACTTGCTTGGAAGGCAAAATAGTTAGAGCAATTGATCCATCTATCATGCCAACCAATTATTAAAAGCACAATTAAGAAAAACATTTGGTTATGATAACATATTTATAACAGTGTTATGGGTCAAGGTCGTAATATTGTAGCGTAGTTAGTTCATACTATCCAATCGCTAATGACAGAGACTTGTAACGGTATTGCTCGTTAATTTTCTTTTCTATATTTATTGCTGATGGAAAATGCAAGTCTAGTCAAGTGTGCTGGATAACTTCACCTTCCTCTTGCTTGTTCTTTCCCCGCAAAAGCATAACTTCATTTTCTTTTCTATATTTATTTTCTTTTCAACGTAAAAGAGAATTTGTTGGGAAATTCCCCTTTCTTGTTCTTTCCCAGCAAAAAGCATAACTTCATCTTCCTCTTGCGCTCCTACTACGAAGGCGATTTCAGTGCAGCAGCACTCAAAAGAATTTGGATGACGGTATAAACTTCACCATGGTCAATCTCGACGTTTTGCTTATTAAAGTGCGACCTTTAAAAATTGAATTCCATCCTTTTGAGGATGATCAAGCGTTTAACTGCGGTTAGGGACAGAATGATTGGTCCTGTTGGGAATATTCCCGGACAGTTCCACTAGGGGCCGAAGTCAGCTATTCCGCCAGCTTCGATAGTCTGTTGACCCGCGTGAACATGAGCACGTAGGGGCATGAGAACGAGCCTCGTTTGATCTGATCTGCATTCCGATTACCCTTTCCTCATATACTACGTACTGAAGATTATTATTTCTCATCACTCTTTAAACGAATGGAAATGCTGAAATTGTAATATGAATGGAGAAGCCGGAAGTGCAATCCGAGAGTGTCTTGATTTGATTTGTGTATTGCGGGTTCAACCTCGACCATTTTGCATAATATTCTTTAGCCATTTCGACACAAATTGGAATTAGTTCCACTTATGAATTGAAAAGATAGTGATTTTTCTCGTATTGAGATTGACTAAGGAGTTTAGAAGGGAATTAGAGCTTATTTGGTATAGCTATAGTTGAAATGTAACTGTATTGTATTGTGAAGTGTTGCAATTATTTTGTTCATAAAACATACTTTATAGTTGTAAACATCTGAAAGTTAGATGAGACTGCTTTTTAAAAACAGCTGCAACGTTAGAGGTGTTGTAGCCGTGAAGTATTCACTAAATACAATGTCAAAGCTACAGTACACATTTTCATACAGGGAAGCGATATCAAATAGCCTCTTGAATTGGGGACTCAAATTATTGTTCCGAAACACTAGCACCATTGTGGCCTCTAAAACTTATCTACAATTAATTCTAAAACTACTAGAACTCACTTATTTTAAACTTCATTTCTCCCCTCTTGCAATCCCGCTGGGAGGGGGAGGAAATACTTGCCTCAATTTGCATGCAGTGAAGCGCTTGCATTGATCATTTGGATCTTACATAGGCCGGCCTTATACGTGAGATTGACATGATTCAATTAATTTGTTTTAAACTTGATCCCTTTTTTATAGTGCTAAGTTTCCAAGAATTATCGCTCTGGATCAAAAGTAAATGATCGTGTTACATCATTAGTGAAATCGAATTTCTTTTCTTTTTGTAGGAAAATGACATAACAAAGGTTTTTATTGTTGCTTGATAAGTAATTGAGTACCAAAACCTTCTTTTTATGTAATCAAGTATTAATTTTTAGAATTTGGTTAAATGTGAAGTCTCCATTATTATTGTCAGGTTATGTGTTTTTTTCCTTGACAAGGCTTGCTTATTTAATAAAAGGATTTTGCTAGTATAGCAATCTTTATATTACTGTGAGATTAACAGTTTGTTGTGAATCACAAATTCTTGAAGGAGCAGACCCCACGATAATTTATAATTATTTGTTATTTCATTTTTTTTGTCTAGGGTAGATTGTTATTCTCACATTACATTAAAATTATCATGTAATCATTTCTCTTAACAGAATTGCTGACATGGTAGCATACCCAACAAAAATTATGCAACCTCAATTTAAAACAAAGGGAATCCTTTTCCTTGTTTCATTTCCATTTCTTTCTTTTTTCTCCCTCTTCTTTCCTCAGTTTGCATCAGGCATTCGTCCACCTCTCCCCCATCGATTTCCACACCCGCTGCTTGCCACCGCCATGGCGATGCTTGGTACCTTGGGAGATTGCTAGCGTTCCATACAAAGCAGAGTTTTATACAAGTACATTCTTGACATCGTCGGTAATTATCGCATCTTGTTGATGACAAAAAAATGATTGGTAGAATGCTTGGCGTGTCGTATGTTAGTAATTTACCAACCGGTTTTGAAAAAAATACCAAATTTTATTTTTACTATAAAAATTATGAACTATATTAATAATCAGCCAACATTTGTTTTGATGGATTATCAATGTGTTAAATTACTTGCTTTTTTTCGTAATTGTGAACCTAACTTTGACTGATGTACCCCAATCAATACATCAATGACCGCATGATTCTAGAGCTAGTTGAAGGGAACAACACTTTTTGCATCCTAGACGTGATTGTGCTCTTTTGGTCCCTAAAGTGACTTTCCACGATCCAAATTTTCAGCAAAATTGGATCACATTTTTAACACATGTCTTAAGCGATCTCATCCCATATACGAAAGAAGCAGATTTTGAAATATGAAATGGATCAATAAGTTGAGACCTTAATTAATTTTAGTATATCTTACATGAGACTCACACGATCTAATGATTGTGATATATTGAGCTTATGTGAAACCAATGCCTTTAATGATTTATTGAAATTGTTTCATTTTTTTTCTTTGGTCGGTTCTATTTTACTTCTATTCTAATGTTCAAACTTTTATCTTGTTTCTTTGCAAGGCGTAAGAGTCAAAAATCACTTCTAAAACTAAATCATCTCCATTCAAAATCCTATGGGAATTCGAACTCTCCACCTCTTCCTTCTTATGTGAGAAGAATAGCTATTAAAGCAAACCCAAGGGATTAACTTGTTTTATTTAAATAAATTAAATAACCACAGGTTTCTACTCCATACCAAATAAACACAGAAGCCCTAGCCGTAAAGGAATGCCTTCTGCTCTTGCAGAGGCAGAGAATCCAGCACGTGAGAGAACCTATTCTGCACGTGAAGAAAGATCTGTCCTCTGTGATACCAAGTGCCTGCCTAGGGCCATTCAATTGTGGAGTGCATCTGGGTCGAGAAGAAAGCCCATGGATATTGGGGACATCATTGTAGACAGCCGGGCCTTGCCAGCTCAACTGGATAAGGTGAAAATGCTTTATTGCCTCCGTGAGGCTAATCAAGTAATGAATGGGATTGCTGAGGCCCACCGAAATAGGACTCTCTCTACCAACCGGTTGTCTTTACCCCCTGAGCTCCTTTGGAATATTTTGTGTGTAGAAACTTACTCGTCTTGCTCTAGTAGACTATGATTGGACGAATGAATGTGCTTTTCTGACCCAAAAAAGAATAGAAGAAAATATCAAAAGACCGAACAAAGGTGATTTTCCATAAAATAAACAACTTTATCAGGGAAGTGTATGATAGTTAGTTCCCAATATAACTACACAGGTGTTTACAAGTGCAAATAATTTGGATTGCTTATTTAGTTTTCGAAGCAACGCATTGTGATTTTGACGGTTAAAGTGATGTACAATTATGTTGAAGACTAGTAAACAATTACTCTTGGGTGGGAATGAGAAGAAAATAGTCCCATTCTAGTCGAAAGAAAACGCAAACGTAGTATAGCGATCCACGTTTGACCGTTGCCTCTTGCATATCCTAATCTTTGATGGGGAGACTACATGGCCGGAAGCCAAGTCAAAGAAGTCTCAAAATGCTTACCACAATACAAATTACAACTCTAGGTGAGTGTGATTCCACCCTCCCTCCCTCTAGATTCGGAGGTCATTATGGACCCCATCCATATTTCTTTAATCTAAATAAATTATTAAACCTTTCGTATATATTTCTAGATGATGAGGAAACCCTACCAGTTTCCATTATTCATTCAAATAATGGAAGTTTGGTTCATTCACCCTAAATATTTTGCCTCCCAAGCAAGTAAAAGTCCAGGACCTCACTAATTTCATTCTTTCTTACTACTGTTCTTGATCCTCAAAAGACTCTGAATCAATTTTTATCATTTGTCTAGACAATTTAAACGAATGATGAACTTTCCTTGCCTGGATTACATCCATGATTTCAATTGTTTTTTTTTTCTCTGGGAGGGATTGATCCATCAAGCACGCCCACCGATTACTAAAAGCACCGTTAGGAAAAAATAAATACAGTCTACTGCTCGAAAAAGTCGCATTCCATATTCTTCCCTAAAATATTTTTTGTTTTATCCGTTATTATGTAATCATTATTATTAGATGCATTGTGTTGTTTATTTCTTTCATAACGAAACACGTAACCAGTAAACTGCTGTCCTCATCAACTACAACGTCCACCGTATTATCAGGTCTTATTTTATTTTTCTGGTTTTTTTTTGTTTGTAAATTGAGGTAGTGTATTAAAAATCTTAACAAAATTTATTCTACTAAGGAAACAAAGAAAAACCATTTGGTTTTCATAATATATTTATAACAGTGAAATTGGTCAAGGTTGTGATATTGTAGTATAGTAATTCATACTGTGACACTATCCAATCACTAATGACCAAGATCTGTAACAAGTATTCCTCACTAATTTTCTTTTCTATATTTTGTTATTAATAGAAAATGCAAGTCCAGTCAAGTGTGCTGAATCTCAAATTTCCATCGAAGCTTCACATGCCCTGGCTCGAAGCTTTAAATCTGTGGATTTCAATTTTCACATTTTGTTGTAGGATGTCCATCGCAGAGTTCAATGATTTAAGGTTTGTGCAGAGATGGTATGGCATCACATGTATTCCCAAATATGATTCCGCAATTCAACCCACTCAAGAGAGGCAAACGATAATACCTCGTGAATTTGTGGAAAGGAAAAAGAAGGGTCGATTAGAATTATCTTGTTTACATAATGAGATCATTTTAACATAAGGCCATACTTAATTAGCTGTTGGTTGTGCAAGCAAGTCGTCATAATCATCATTGCCCAAGGAAGGACAAACAAATCTTGCTATATTTACTATCATCAATTTTTTATTACCGTGATAACCCAACATCCGTATACAATAGATTTCTCCAAAATTGTTAATATATTAAGTGTGTTAATATGCTTGTACCTCAATTCAAATTGGCATGTACAGTCTCATCTTATTCCAGTTTCTAGTCAAATGTCAGATCTAATCTTCAATCGGTATCAAACAACATTAACAAGGTGGCTCTACGCATGAATTTGATGGTCATCCTTTGATTTCCTGATAAATAGGTTTCTCTTCCCAACTATTTGCTACTACGCATATCATTATCATTAAGCGCTATCACAATTTGTTTTTTTTGTTTAAATTGGTATGCCACGGAAATTAGGCGTGCAAATAATCGTCCTTTCCGTGCAGCATGTGTCTTGGACCGTTGGATGGCCCATGATGGGCTTTGCACATATGGCCCGAATCGATTTTTCAATGCTTGAACAATTTTAATCTAAATAAATGGCTACCCCTTTCATATATTTCCGGATGAAGAGGTAACCCTAACTATGTTGACAAATTTTCATTATTCTCTCTAATAATTGAAGTTTGGTTCATTCACTCTAAATATTTTGCCTTCCATGCAAGTAAAAAGTCTAGGACCTCACTAATTCCATCCTTTGCTGCTAGAGTTCTCGATCCTCAAAAAACTTTGGACGACCGTTTATGTTTTCTCTAAACAACAGAAAAGATTGACGAGTGTTTTTGCCCCAATCACATACTGGATTTCATTTAGCAAGCCCACCATTGTCGAATGCACCAGCAAAAAAAGAGAAGTCCAAAGTCCACCATATTATCGTGTCTCTCTATTTTTTTTAGACACTACTTAGGAAAAAAAATAAAAGCAGTTGCTGATGATGCAATACTATAAAATGATATAATTGGCTGGTTCATAATATCCAATCACGAATGACAAACACCTTTAGATGAATAAGTGATAATCTATACTTAAAAGTTAAGAAAAAAATGTCGACATGAAATAAAAGGTTCGATAAAAATGATATAAAAAGGAAAAAAAAGTATCCCCAAATAATAATTCGATTGCAAATAACCCATTAGCTGAGAAATTGTGAATGTGGCATTGAAGTATAGAAGTAATGCAAAATGTCATAAAAAAATAATTTAAGGAGTGACATATAAATTAATTATGTGAGGGGATGATGACTATATAATTTTTACAGGTGATATGGTATGGAGAAATTTTGAGAATAGAAGGAAATTTATTTTGAGATTTTGTTTTTTTGGAGGAAACTCTTTCGAAAGAAAAAAGTCAGACTGTGCTTTGAAAATAATAATCCAACCGGTGATGTTTTCGTGGTTGATTCGTGGATATTACCAGCAGGAGTTCAGGACCATGGGAGTACTGCTGGTTACTTTTCTTTTCTCTGTTTCTCTTATTAATGGAAAAGCAAGTCAAGCCAAGAAGCTCCTCTACTGGATAGTTCCACGCGCCTTCCGCAAAATGCTGCGGAAATTACGCTTGCAATGGTTGCCCTCTGGTTTCCTTTTTTAATATATTATTAATAGAAAAGGCAAGTCTAAGTCATCATATTGTCATTTAGTTGGTTCATAATATCCGATCACTAACCACAAACAACTTTAAAGCGTACAGGTAGTTATCTTTTCTATTTTCTTTTATTAATAAAAAAGCAAGTCAAGTCAGGCATGTTGAATCTCAAATTTCAATCAAAGCTTCACCTGCACTAGAAGTTTCACATCTATGTATATAGATTATTTAAGGTTTGTGCAGAAATAGTATGGCCTTAATATGTATTCTCAAATATGAACTAAGAAGAGGGGATACGTAATGAGATGGATTTAACATAATGCCTCAACTCAATCAGTTAATGATTGTGCAAATACAATAGTCATAATCGTCCAACTTATCCGAGCAAGGACAAACCAACCTTCACATATATATTATCAATTGATTTTTAATTGTCTTGATAATCCAATATCCAAATATTATAAATTTTCTAGACTTGTTAATATATCAAATGTGCTAATATACTAGTGTCTCCATTTGAATTTGGGATATACGGTCTCACTCGTTTCCGGTCTTTGATAAAATGTTTGCATTGAATCTTCAATCAACCTCAAACAACATGTAACAAGGTGACTCCACGGATGAATTTGGTGACAGTCGTCTGATTTTCTAATAAAATAGATCTTCTCTTCACAACTATATGCCAATTATTAGGCACTAATGTGCGCGAGTAAGGGGCCTTCGTGATGATAAGTCGGATCGGACATTGCACATCCATCCTATAAAGAGAGAGAGAGCAGGGGTTATCGCAATCTACTTTTTTATTTAACAGACGGTGGAGATCATGATTGATGACCCGGAGCATTTTCCGGTTCTTTATTAAGAGAAAAAGTAAGTCAAGTCAAAAAACACACGCACCTTCCTCATAACACTGCGGAAATTACGCATGCAATAATTATCCTTTCCGCGCATGCGTCTTGGACCGTTGGATGGCAACTCAGCATTATGTGCTTTTTTGGAGGAATCTCCTTTCAAAGGGAAAAAAAAACAAAAGAGTAGATTTTGGATTGAAAAATGTTAAACTTTCTTGATTCGAATATTTAAACAAAGTGTCGTACTAACATTTATGTCATGTTGTGTTTTTGTGACTAACTCATGAATATTAGCACCGGGGGCAGGAGAGTCTTGCTGGTTAATTTTTTTTTTAATGAATAGAAGAAAAGCTAATCAAGTCAAGGAGTACCTGCATAGGATGATTCCATGCACCTTCAGTAAAATGCTGTGGAAATTATACGTTCAATGATTGCCCTTTCGTATTCTTTTCTATATCATTATTGACAGAAAAGGCAAGAAAAGTTAAGGTCGTGCTCGCTTTGAATCAAAACACCTATGCAGGTTCTACGCACCTTCCGCACATTCAGTTTAGAGTGTTGTGTATCCAACGCAGAAGGCTGAGAGTAAGTGGAGATCAAAATAGTGGGTGAACATTTGTATTTCCTCTTGACAACATAAATGATTGATTTTTTTTCCCGTTCCAAGTACATAGTTGAAACATAATTATGAAGTGTTGTAATTTTTTTTTTGGTAATACAATATATTTTACAATCGTAACACTTGAAAGTTGAGTGAGATGCCTTTATAAAGACAAATATAACTTTGGAAGTGTTGTAACAATGAATTATTCGATAAAACACATTATAAAGTTGCAATACACATTTTCACAATTGAAATTACTACAAGGAAGTGATACCAAATAGCCTCTCGAATTGGGGGCTTAAATTATTGATCTTAGACACCAACACCATTGTGCCTTAAAAAACTTATCTACAATTAAGTCCGAAACTATTAGAACTTACTTATTTCAAACTTCATTCCTTTTCTCCTTTTGCCATGAGCAGGAAGGAGGGAATACTTGTCTGGATCCGTGTCCGATGGACCGTGTTCATTACAAGTGATAAAGACTTGGAGCATCGAAATTGATTGTTTGTTTTTGTTTCTATTTCTTTATTAATAGAAAAAGCTAGTCAAGTTGAAAAGAACACGCTCCTTCCGCGTAATGCCATGGAAATTACGCGTACAGTAATTATCCTTTCCCCGTAGCATGCATGCATCTTGGATCGTTGGATGGCAACTCAACATTATGTGCTTTTTTGGAGGAATCTCTTTTGAAAGAGAAAGAAAAGTAGATTTTGGATTGAAAATAATGAACTTTTCTGATTCGAATATCTTCACAAAGTGTCCTACCGACATTTGTGTCATAATATGTTTTTCTGACTGACTCATGTCTATTAGCACCGGGCATGGGAGTCTTGGTGGTTAGTTTTCTTTTGCTTTTCTTTTATTAATTGAGAAAAAGCAAATCAAGTCAAGAAGCACTTGCATAGGATGGTTCCGCACACCTTCCGTGCAGAAATTACGCGTGCAATGGTTGCCCTTTGATTTTCTTCTCCATTTCTTTATTAAGAGAGAAGGTAAGTCAAGTCAAGCCAAGATCATGCTTGCTTTGAATCAAAACACCTTCCGCACAGTTCTATGTTGCTCAGCATTGTTCAAGCGCGCCTAGTGAAGAGTGTTGCGGATCCAACGTTGAAGGCTGAGAATAGATGGAGATTACAACGGTCGACAAACATATATATTTCCTCTACTCAACATAAATGACTAATAATTTTTCTCCATCCTAATTACATCAGTAAAGTTGTAATTGAAATGTAATTATACTATATTGTGTAGTATTGCAATCTTTATGTGTGACAAAAACATATTTTATAATTATAACTTTAAAGGTACTATAGCTGTGAAGTATTCGCTAAAACATATTTTAAAAGCTGCTATACAGATTTTCATAAATTAGTAGGACATTATGGACTTTGCACAAATAGCCACTAAAAATCATGTTATATATCGGTATGAAGAGGAAACCCTAGCTAGGTAGACAAATTTCCATTATTTCTTTCTAATAGTGGAAGTTTGGTTCATTTACTCCAAATATTTTGCCTTCCAATTAAGTAATCATCCTTTCTTGTTACAGTTCTTGATCCTCAAAAGACTCTGAACCAATATTTATAATTTGTCTAGACAACATAAATGACTGATGAACTTTTCTTTGTCTAGATTACATCTAGAATTTCAAATTTTCTTTTCTCTAGGAGGAATTGATTCATCAAGTCGACCAATTATTAAATGTACGTTAGGAAAAAATAAAATACACTCTGCTTTCTTAAGATATATTTCGTTTTTATCTTTCGCTATGTAATTATTATTGTTATAAGCATCTTCTTGTTTATTTCTTTCATAATGAAACACGTAATCAATACTCTATTGTCCTCGTGAACTACAATTTCCACTACATCATCTTGTCTTATTTTGTTTTTTTTTTTTCGTTGTAAATTGGGGTAGTGTAGTAAACATCTTAATAAAATTTACTCTACTTAGGTAGTGTAATTGGACAAGGTCGTGATATTGTAGTATAATTAGTTCATCCTATCCAATTACTAATGACACAGACCTATAACAAGTATTGCTCGTTAATTTTCTTTTCTATACTTTGTATATTTTGTTATTGATAGAAAATGCATGTCCAGCCAAGCGTGTTGGATCTCAAATTTCCATTGAAGCTTCACACTCACTTGCTCGAAGCTTTAGATCTATGGATTTCATTGTTCACATGTTGTCGCAGGATGCCAATTGCAAAGTTCGGATTATTTAAGATTTATGCAGAGATGGTATGGTATTGACATGTATTCATAAATATGAACTTGAGATTCCACCCACTCAGGAGGGCCAACTGCAATGTCTTGCGATTCCATGAAAAGGAAAAAGACTAGTCGATCAAAATCATCTCGTTTACATCATGAGATGGATTTAACATAATGTAAAACTCAGTTAGTTGTTGAACGCACAAACATGATCGTCCAACTTGTCCAAGCAAGGACAAACAAATCTCCCCATATTTACTATCAATTTATTTTTTATTGTGTCAATAATCCAATATCATATACTATAGATTCTCTAGAATTCTTACTGTACTGGCTCGTAGCTCCATTCCAACTGCCTATTCCCGTCTTTAGTAAAATTTCCACATCTAAGCTTCAATGGGCATTAAAAAGCAGTAAAGAGGTGGCTCCATGAAAGAATTTGACCGTCATCTTCTGATTTTCTGATAAAATAGGTCTCTTTTTCAAAAATACATGCCAATACTCATACCATCATCATTAAATGCTATCGCAATCTAATTTTTTTTTATTAAAATTAGTTGGTGGAGAATACTTACCTTCCACATAATGTCACGGAAATGATAATCCAACAAGTGATGTTTTTGTAATTGACTCGTGTATATTAGCATTGGAGGCACGGGAGCATTGCTCTGCTGGCTAGTTTTCTTTTCTATTTCTCTTATTAACAGAAAAGGCAAAGTAAAGAAGCACCAGCTTAGGATGCTTCCACGCACCTCCCGCAATTTCCTGTGGAAAGTACGCATGCATTGATGGTCCTGTGAATTTCTTTTCAATCGATGTTACTTTATGTCCTATTCTATCTTTATTTTAGGGCCCAGATTTTCATTCTGTGAAAATTAGTTGATGTTGATTTCTCTTTCTTTATTACGAGAAAAAGCAAGTCAAGTTAATAAGTATGGGATGGTCCCCCGCACCTTTTGCAAAATGCAGAGGAAATTACGCAGGCAATGATGGCCCTTTGGTTTTATTTCCTGTTTCTCTTATTGATAGAAAAGGTGAGGCAACTCAAGTAAAATGCTGACAATTAGTGGAGATCACGGAAGTGGGCGAACATTCGTCTTTCCTTTCGACAGCGTATAAAGGTATCTATGGATCGAGCACGCCCACCAATTACTAAAGGCACTGTCGGATAAAAAAAGAAATACAATTTACGATGCGAAAAAAATTACATTTCATATTCTTTCCTTTAATTTAATTTGATTTATCATTGCTATTTAACCTTTATTACATGGATATACTTACTTATTTCTTACATATACATAACGATACATGTGATTAGTAAATGGTCGTCCTTGTTAAAGGAAATAAATCCCAACAGCATTGATTATGGAATTGCTGCAAATCCTCCAGGACTTGCTTCTCAAGTCAGATCATTTCCTTCCAAAAATACATCTACAAGATCATTGTCAAAGGAAAGAAATCCCAATAGCGTTGATTGTGAAATTGCCGCAAATCCTCCGGGACTTGTTCATCAAATCAGATCATTTCCTTCCAAGAATACACCTACAAGATCATTCTCTAGAGATTGTGTCCTACAAAATCACATTAGTGCTTAGCCTATATATTCATTGTTGTGCCTAAATTATTCTTCCTCTATTCAGCTCTCTTTTACCATTCTAACGTAGTATCAGAGCTAATCACTGCTAAAGCAGACACAGCCTCCTAATTTTTCTTTCTTTCTTCCTACACCGTGGAAGATTCATCAATCATTGCCCCTACACTAGCTGCAGTCTTTGAATCATCTGCTGCATCCCTACCAATCACGACAATTCCACAATCAACGCTGTTGGGATTTCTTTCCTTTAATAGTCCTCTAAAACTACAATGTCCATTATATTACCATGTCTCAATTTTTTTCCATTTGTACTTTGAGCTAGTACATTAAACATGTTAACAAAAACAGATTACACTCAGGAGTCAAGCATGCCAAATCTCAAATTTCAATCAAAGCTTCCACACACTTGGTAGAAGTTTCAAAATCTATGGATTTCATTGTTCAGATGTTTTCGTAGGATGCCAACCACAAAGTTTGGATTATTTAAGGTTTGTACATAAATGGATCTAACATAAGGCCACAACTCAATTAGTTGTTAATTGTGCAATCGCCGTAATCATCCAACATGCCCAAGCAAGGACCAACAAACTTGCAAATATATACTATTAAATCGATTTTTAATTTTCTTGATAATCTAATATCCATTGAAATGTATGGTCTCACCTGATTTCTATCTTTGGTAAAATGCCTATATCAAATCTTCAATCAACCTTAAAAAACATACAACGAGGTGACTTCATACGTGGTTTTAGTGGTCATCTTCTGATTTTTTGATGAAATAGGTCTCCTCTGCTTAACTATATGTCAATACGCATGCCATGATAATTAGGCACTAACATGTGCAAGTAAGGGATCTTCATGATTTCAAGTCGGATCGGACATTGATCCTGCACATCCTGGAAAGAGAGAGAGAATAGGCATTATCACAATCTGCACAATCAGAATTAATTGTTGATTTTCGTTTCTAAGCAAGTCAAGTCAAAAAAGCACACGTACCTTCCGCATAATGCTGGCATGCAATAATTATGCTTTCCACGCAGCATGCGTCTTGGACCGTTAGATGGCAACTCAGCACTTTGTGATTTTCCGGACGAATCTCCTTTGAAAGACAAAGAAGAAGAACAGATTTTGCATTGAAAATAATAAATTGTACTTGTTCGGATTTCTAAACAAAGGTGTCCAACCGACATTTATGTCAATATATGTTTTTGTGATTGACTCGTGTCTATGGTATGGGGTCTTGCCGGTCAATTTTCTTTTCCTTTTCTTTTATTAATATAAAAAAGCAAGTCAAGTCAAGCACCTAGTGAGCACAGGATGGTTCCACATAACTTCCGCAGGATGCTACAGAAATTACCCATGCAATGATTGCGCTTTGGTTTTCTTTTCCATATCTTCATTAATACAAAAGGCAAGTCATGTCGAGGTCGTGATCGCTTTGAATCAAAACAACTGTGTTGCTTCTACGCACCCTCTGCACAGTACTGCGGTGCTCAGCAATCGGCATCTTTCCAGCGCCCACAGTAAAGTGTGTATTGTATCCTAACGCCTGAATGTTGGGTCGAACGCCTTTTTAGAAACTATTGTAATTTGCTATTTTAACTTTGGAAGTGCTGCAACTCTAAAGTACTAGCCAATCACATTATAAAAGTTACAATACACACTTTCATAGTTGGAAATTGCTATAGGGGAAGCGAAACCAAAGAGCCTCTCGAATTGGGGACTGATATTATTGTTCCTAAACACCAGCACCGTCATGCCCTCCAAAAACTAATCTACAATTAAGTCCGAAATGACTAGAACTCACTTATTCTAAACTTCATCCCTTCCCTCTTGCAATACCATGGGGAGGGGGAGGCAATGCTTGCCTAGATATATATTTGATGGACCAATCTTTATTGTAATTAATGTTTATGCGAATCTCATGTGAGTCTTATATTTGAGACTAACATGATTGAATTCATTTATTTAAACTTTAATCCTTCTCTACAATGTTCGATTTCCACAATCTATTGGGTTGGGTCAAATGTACATCATTGGTGAAATCGAAAAAAAGATTTTATATTATGAGATATTTCATTTTGCTCGATGAGTATTTGAGTACCTGAATTTTTTTGTTTAATCAAGTATTTCAATTTCTTAAATTTGGTTCACCCTAGTGTCTCCATTATAATTGCAAGGGCACAGGAGTATCGCTATTTAGTTTTCTTTTCCACTTCTGTTATTAACAGATAAAAGCAAAATCAAGTCAAGAAGCACTACGCACCTCCTGCAAACTGCCGTGGAAATTACGCGTTCTTTGATTCCCTTGTGGAAATTAGACGGTGAGAATTGATCGTTGGTTTTCATTTCTATTTCTTTATTAGTAGAAAATGCAAGTCAAGTCAAAAAGCATCGGACGGTCTCCACACCTTCTGCAAAATGCAGTGGAAATTACGCGGGCAATGACGGCCCTTTGGTCTTCTTTTCTATTTCTTTTATTGATAGAAAAGGCAAGGCCAATCAAGTAAAATGCTGACAATTGGTGGAGATCACAGCAGTGAGCGACCATTCATCTTTCCTCTAGGCAGCCTGTGGAGGGATTTATCTATCGAGCACGCCCATTAATCACTGAAGGCACTGTCAGAAAAAGAGAAATACAATTTACGATGCTAAAAAAAATTGCATTTCATCTTCTTTCCCAAAATTTAATTTATTTTATCATTTTTATTTAACCTTTATTACATGCATATACTTACTTATTTCTTACATAAGATTACGTGTAATCAGTAAACTGTCGGCCTCAGGAACTATAATGTCCACTATATCACCGTCTCATTTTTTTTTTTCTATCTGTACTTTGAGTAGTACATTAAACATGTTAACAAAAATAAATTCTACTCAGGAAACAAAAAATAAAAAATAAAGTGGTTACGATCCATCCTCCCTTTGTAATAAAATAGGTATCTCCTTCAAAACTATATGCCAATATGCATGCCACCATCATCATTAAATGCTATTGCAATTTACTTCTTTTTATATGGTTAATACCATGAAAAACTCGAAATTAGTATATCCATTATATATTTACCTAAAACTAAATTTTTTAACCACCAAAAACTCCAAATCAATACATTTTTGACGAATTTACCATAAACTGGTACACTTATAATAAATTTACCTTTTGTTAGTTTCTGTTAAATTTCACTGTTAAATTACTAACTTATATGACACGTAACAATTGATTAATGTCTCGGTTTAGGATTTTACTCTCAATTTATTACAATTATATCAGTTTGTGATTTTTTATGTTATTAATCCAATTTAATGGAGGATATATTTATCACAAATATATCAATTTTGGATTTTTGATAATAAAAATATTAGTTTAAAATAAATTTGTCATAAATATATCAGTTTGAGTTTTTTTATAGTCACTTGAGTATTTAAAATTTTTTGTGATAAAAAATTAATTTTAATTAAATTTATCATAAGTATATTGAATTGGAATTTTTTTGTAGTATTAGCCCTTTGGTGAAGGATACGTACCTTCTGCGCAATGTCCCAACGGGTGATGTCTTTGCGATTCACCCGTGTATATCGGCACCGGGGGCATTGCTATGCTGATTAGTTTTCTTTTCTATTTCTCTTATTAACAGAAAAAAGTAAAATCAAGTCAAGAAGCATCTGCATAGGGTGCTTCCACGCACCTCCTGCGTAATACTGTGGAAATTACGCGTGCAATGATTGTCCCATGGAAATTATTATTTTTTTGTTTGCACAATTTAGTGTGGAAATTAGCTGGTGAGAATTGATCGTTGGTTTTCAATTTTATTTCCTTTTTTAGTAGAAAAAGCAAGTCAGGTCAAAAAGCGTAGGACGGTCCCGCCACCTTCTGTAAAATGCAGTGGAAATTCCAGGTGCAATAATTGCCCTTTGTTTTTTTTTTTTCCGATTTCTCTTATTGGTAGAAAAGGCAAGTCAAGTCAAGTAAAATGCTGACAATTAGTGAAGATCACCCAGCGGTGGGCGGGCGTTCATCTTCCCTCTAGACAGCGGGTGCGGAGGGATTTATCCATTGAACACGCCCACTAATTATTAGAAGCACCGTCAGAAAAAAAAAAAACACTTTACGATGTGAAAAAAAAAAATTACCTTTCATATTCTTTCCCAAAATATTAATTTGTTTTATTATTGCTATCTAACCTTTATTACATGCATATACTTATTTATTTCCTTCATAAGGATACTTGTGATTAGTAAACTATTGTCCTCGGAAATTACAATGTCCATTGTATTACCATGCCTCATTTTTTTTTTTCATTTGTACTTTGAGATAGTGCATTACACATGTTAACAAAAATAAATTCTACTCAGAAAACAAAATAAAAAGAAAATTAAGTTAAGTCATGCTAAACCTCAAAGTTTGATCAAAGCTTCATATGCACTTGCTAGAAGTTTCAAAATCCAATGATTTTGTTGTTCAAAGGTAATCACAAGATGCCAATCACAAGGGTTAGATTATTTAAGGTTTGTACATAGATGGATCTAACATAAGGCGGCAACTTAGTTAATTGTTACTTATGCAATCGTCAACTTGCCCAAATAAGGATAAACAAACCTTCCCATATATACTATCAATTGATTTTTAATTGTTTCAGTAATTCAATATCCATGTACTGTAAATTGTCCAGACTTGTTCATATATCAAATATGCTAATATACTCGTATCTCCATTCAAATTTGGGATATTGAATCTCACCTAATTTTGATAAAATATTTGCATCAAATCTTCAATCAATCTTAAATAACATATAATGAGGTGACCCCATGCATGATTTCGGTTTGTCTTCTGATTTTTTGATGAAATAGGTCTCCTCTTCTTAACCACATGTCACTACTCATGCCATGACCGGTAGGTGCTAACATGTGCTAGTAAGGGATCTTCGGACTTCGAGTCAGATCAGACATTAATCTAGCACATCCTTCCCAGAAAGAGAGAGATAGGGAATTGGCATTATCGCAATATGCAAAATCAGGATTGATTGTTGATTTTCGTTTCTAAGCAAGTCAAGTCAAAAAGCACACGTCCCTTCCGCATAATGCTGGCATGCAATAATAATCCTTTCCGCACAGCATGCGTCTTCGACCGTTGGATGGCAACTCAGCCCCATGTGCTTTTTCGGACGAATCTCCTTTGAGAGGCGAAAAAGAAGAGTAGATTTTGGATTGAAAATAATAAATTGTCCTCGTTCGGATTTCTAAACAAAGTGTCCTACGGACATTTATGTCAATATATGTTTTTGTGAATGATTCGTGTCTATCAGCACTAGGACCATGGGGTCTTGCCGGTTAATTTTCTTTTCCTTTTTTTTTTATTAATATAAAAAAGCAAGTCAAGTCAAGCACCTAGTGAGCACAGGATGGTTCCACGCAACTTCTGCAGGATGCTATGGAAATTACCCGTGCAATGATTCCGCTTTGGTTTTCTTTTCTATATCTTTATCAATACAAAAGGCAAGTCTTGTCGAGGTCGTGATCGCTTTGAATCAAAGCACCTGTGGTGCTTCTGCGCACCCTCCGCACGGTATTGCGGTGCTCAACAGTTAGCATTGTTCCAGCGCGCACAGTAAAGTGTGTCGTGTATCCAACATCGAAGGTAGGGTGTCGGTGGAGATTAGAGCAGTAGGCAAACATTTATATTTCCTCTATTAGACAACATAAATGACTGATGAACTCACTTTTTTTTCGTGTCCTAGTTACATCAGTCTAGCTATAGTTGAAACGTAATGTGCTATATCGTGTGTGATAAAATTTATTTGATAGTTATAACACCTGAATGTTGGGTTAAACACCTTTTTAGAAACTATTGTAATTTGCTATTTTAACTTTGAAAGTGCTGCAACTCTAAAGTACTAGCCAATCACATTATAAAAATTACAATACACACTTTCACAGTTGGAAATTGCTGCAGGGGAAGCGAAATCAAAGAGCCTCTCGAATTGAGGACTGATATTATTGTTCCTAAACACCAGCACCATCACGCCATCCAAAAGCTAATCTACAATTAAGTCCGAAATGACTAGAACTCACTTATTCTAAACTTCATCCCTTCCCTCTTGCAATGCCATGGGGAGGGGGAGGCAATGCTTGCCTAGATCTATATTTGATGGACCAATCTTTATTGTAATTAATGTTTATGTGAATCTCACGTGGGTCTTCTATATGAGACTAACATGATTGAATTCATTTCTTTAAACTTTAATCGTTCTCTACAATGTTAGGTTTCCACAATCTATTAGGTTGGGTCAAATGTACATTAATGGTGAAATCGAAAAAGGATTTTCTTTTATGAGATAAAGAAAATTTGCATTTTGCTCAATGAGTAGTTGAGTACCCGAATTTTTGTTCAATCAAGTATTTCAATTTCTTAAATTTGGTTCACCATAGTGTCTCCATTATAATTGCGAGGGCATGGGAGTATCGCTATGCTGGTTAGTTTTCTTTTCTACATCTGTAATTAACAGATAAAAGCAAAATAAAGTCAAGAAGCACCACGCACCTCCTGCAAACTGCCGTGGAAATTACGCGTGTTGATTCCCTTGTGGAAATTAGTCGGTGAGAATTGATCGTTGGTTTTCATTTCTATTTCTTTATTAGTAGAAAATGCAAGTCTAGTCAAAAAGCATCGGACGGTCCCGGCACCTTCTGCAAAATGCAATGAAAATTACATGGGCAATGTTTGCCTTTGGTTTTCTTTCCTATTTCTTTTATTGATAGAAAAGGCAAGGCAAGTCAATTTAATGTCTTGCACGCTTTGGATAAATGAGTAAAAATATTTTTTATTAATTAATTATTTTAAATGATATAAGTAATTATTTTTGAAAAAATATTTTTAAAATATTTATTATTATTAATTATTTCAAGCGATACAAACTATTTTTATTATCAATAATAATTTTAGTAAAATATTTTCGTAACCGATGAAAATTTTTGTCGTTTATTAATTTTAGTAAGCAATATAAATGATTATTTTAAAAATATTTTTTAAAATATTTATTTTTTTGGGAACAAACGCAAGCTAAAAGCTCCAAACAAACAACTGATGTGATGAGTTATTAAGATGCTCTATCATAGAGCCCTAACGTTAAATCCTCAAAGTTGCCAGATCACTTGTAGTCTTTGAAGAAACCCGAAAAAAATCTACTCACTGGTATGAACCACACAAACTAGTGGACTAGAGCAAGCCATGTAAGAGGGATCAAAGATAAAGATGGAATCTTGAACACCCAATGAAACGAGAGACACATAGTAGAAGATCAGGCTGTTGATTAATCATGTCAATCATTCTCATAGGATGCGTAGGAATCCAATATCCTAATATATAATGTAGGTGCGGTGTTGTGGTTTTCAAATATGTAAACATTTTTCTTTTGATAAAGTGCTAATCTGTCTTTACCTAAATGTGAGTGAAAATCTATCACTGACCTCGCCGAACACTTTGCATGATCTTATTTCAAATAGTAGAAGATCAATGTGCAAGTTGAGCCCTGAAATCCTTGCCCAAGATTAATCATGATTAAAGAATGGAAAAATATTACAAAAAATGCTAAAGTGTCACGCAAATACCCAGGATCTATTTGGAGAGAATTATCTTTCATTTTTTCGTTCATCTTTTTAAAATTTTCCCGCACTCTCAATTTGACATTCCTTAATCTCATGCAATTAAAATATTTTCACTCAAATTAAGGATCCAATTGCACTTTCATGATAACTTTTAAGATTTAATTATACTTTTTGAAAATTTTATGATTCAATTGCACCTTTGTGATAAATTCTTAGACTTCTAATGTAATTGTCCCTAATTTAAATAAATGACTTCCTCCTTCATATATATATTTCTGGATAAGGAGGAAACCCTACCTATGTTGACAAATTTTCATTGTTCATTCTGATAGTAGAAGTTTGGTTCACTCACTCTAAATATTTTGCATTCCATGCAAGTAAAAAATTCTAGGACCTCACGAAATCCATCCTTTGCTGCTAGAGTTCTCGATTCCTCGAAAAACTGTGGACCAACGTTTATCTTTTCTCTAAACAACATAAATAATACTAGCTTTTTTGACCCAATTACATCTTGGAATTTAATTTTTTTCAGGGAGGAATTTATCCATCAAGCACGCCCACCAATTATTGAATGCACCGGTTGAGAAAAAAAAATACACAATGTGAAAAAATTGCATTCATAGTCTTCCCTAAAATTTATGTATTTTTTTTTTATCTTTGTTGTCCATCTTTACTATATGCATATGCATGTTTAATTCATCCACAGTGAAACATGTAACTAGTAAATAGTCATTCCTGTGGCATCACGTCTCATGAAAAAAATAAAAAAAGGTTGTTGAAATAGTAAAAAATAATATAATTGGTCGAAGTCATGATATTGTAATATAGTTGCCTCATAATATCCGATCACTAATGACAAACACCTTTAGATGAACAAGTGATAATCTTTACTAAAAAGTTAAGCAAAAAGAGTGGCAAAATGAAACAAAAGGTTCGACAAAAATGGAATAAAAAGAAAAAAATGTATCTCTAAATACTTATTTGATTGTAAATAACTAGTTACCTGAGAAATTCTAAATGTAACATCAAAAGTATAAAATTAATGTAAAATATCAAAGATAAAATAATTTAAGGAGTGAGATAAAAATGACTTGGGTGAGGAGATAATAACTATAGATAATCTTTAAGCATGGTATGGAGAATTCAAGCTTGAGAATTGGGGCAAATTTATTTTGGGACTTGCTTTTCTAGAGGAATATCTTTTAAAAGAAAAAAAATTCAAATTGTGCATTGAAAATAATAATCCAACGAGGGATGTTTTTGTGATTGATTCATGTATAGCGGCACCAGAAGCATGGGAATAATTGCTAGTTAGTTCTCTTTTCTATTTCTCTTGTCAACAGAAAAGACCAAGCAAAGTCAAGTCAAGAAGCGCCAGCATAGGATGGTTCCACGCACCTTCTGCAAACAGCTGTGGAAATTACGCGTGCATTGATTTTCCTGTGGAAATTAGTCGGTGAGAATTGATCGTTGGTTTTCATTTCTATTTCTTTATTAGTAGGAAAAGCAAGTCAAGTCAAAAAGCATAGGATGGTCTCCACACCTTCTGCAAAATGCAGTGGAAATTACGCGGGCAATGACGGCCCTTTGGTCTTCTTTTCTATTTCTTTTATTGATAGAAAAGGCAAGGCCAGTCAAGTAAAATGCTGACAATTAGTGGAGATCACAGCAGTGGGCGAACATTCATCTTTCCTCTAGGCAGCCTACGGAGGGATTTATCTATCGAGCACGCCCACTAATCACTAAAGGTGCAGTCAGAAAAAGAGAAATACAATTTACGATGCTAAAAAAACTGCAATTCATCTTCTTTCCCAAAATTTAATTTAATTTATCATTGTTATTTAACCTTTATTTCATGCATATACTTATTTATTTCTTACATAAGATTACGCGTAATCAATAAACTGTCGTTCGGGAACTATAATGTCCACTATATCACCGTCTCATTTTTTTCTATCTGTACTTTGAGTAGTACATTAAAAATGTTAACAAAAATAAATTCTACTCAAGAAACAAAAAAAATAAAAATAAAGTGGTTACGATGCAATCTCATATAACAATATAATTACTCTAAGTCATCATATTATCGTTTAGTTGGTTCATATTATCCAGTCACTAATCACAAACAACTTCAATGAGTATGGACCGTCAGTTTTTCTTCTTGTTTCTTTTATTAATAGAAAAACAAGTCAAGTTAAGCATGCTGAATCTCAAATTTCAGTCAACGCTTCACACGCACTTGCTAGAATTTCAAAATCCAAGGATTTCATTGTTCACATGCTATTCGCAGGATGCCAATCGCAAGTTTTGAATTATTTAAGGTTCGTACAGAGGTGAATCTAACGTAAGGCAGCAACTCAATTATTTCTTAATTATGCAATCGTCATAATCATCCAACTTGTCCAAGCATGGACAAACAAACCTTCCTATATATACTGTCAAACGATTTTTAATTGTCTTGATGATTCAATATTTATATACTATGAATTCTCCAGACTTGTTAATCTCCATTCAAATTTGAGATATAGGATCTCAACCAATGCTAGTCTTTGATAAAATGTTTGCATCGAATCTTCAATCGACCCTAAAGGATATGTAACGAGATGATTCCATGCGTGAATTTAGTAATTGTCTTTCGATTTTTTGATAAAACATGTTTCCTCTTCAAAACAATATGCCAATACGCATGCCATGATCGTTAGGCACTAACATGCGCGAGTAAGGGACCTTCATGATATTAAGTCGGATCGGACATTGGCTCTGTATCCTGCAAATAGAAAGAGAGCAGGCGTTATTGCAATTTGCTTTATGATTAAATTAGTCGGTGGAGAATAGGCTTACCAACTTAGAGCATCGGAATTGAATATTGATTTTCGTTTCCATTTTTTTATTCATAAAAAAAGCAAATCAAGTCAAAAAGCGCAAATCCCTTTGCATAATGTCGCGGAAATTACTCGTGCAATAATTACCCTAAACGTCTTGGACCATTAGATGGCAACTCAGCATCATGTGCTTTTTTGGACGCATCTTTTTTGAAAGAGAAAAGAGAGTGGATTTTGGATTGAAAATGATAAACTTTCCTCATCCGAATTTCTTAACAAAGTATTCTACTGACATTTATGTCGTAATATGTTTTTCTGATTGACTCGTGTCTATTAGCACAGGGAGCGTGGGAGTATTGCTGGTTAGTTTTTTCTTTCTTTTATTAATTAAAAAAAAGTCAAGTCAAGAAGTACTTGCATAGGATGGTTCGACGCACCTTCCGCAAAATGTTGCTCAAATTACGCGTGCAATGATTGTCCTTTGATTTTCTTCTTTATATCTTTATTAATATAAAAGGGAAGTCAAGTCGCTTTGAATCAAAACACCTTCCACATAGTTCTACGTTGCTTGGCAATGTTCAAGCGCATACTACAAAGAGTGTTGCATATCCAATTTGAAATTTAGTACTCAAAATTTTTAGTAGTTATTTTTCAATTTTATCTAAATGGGCACCTACTCTTGGCTTATTTTTCACAAATGAATTAAGTTCAGCATTGGCCAAAAAATAAAAAGCAAATGAGTTGAGTCAAGTTGAAAATCGAATTATAGAGCATAAGGTTCAACTTGAAATTACCGGTGCATTTGTTTACTTTAAGCCATTAGAGTACAATGTTGAATATATTTTAAATCTTAACAATTTATTTGGTTTGATTTCTAGCTTTTTCTTAACAACAAAAGCACAAATCAAGTATGTATATCTGCATATCAACAAATTCTTCACTAATGCAAAGTATCGAGCAAGACACAAGTCCCCAAATCAACAAAGTTTATGCTTACAAATACGAGGAACCAAACACATATCGTTTGCATAGTCTCCACATACTAATTTTTACTTTCTATTCCCTTGCAACTCTCACGGTTGAACATTTATTTAACAAAAATCACTTAAAAAATTCAAAATATGTAGATATCGTCACATAAATAATTATATAATTACGTTCATAATTTAACTTCAAGAGTATACATATTTTTAATTTTTAAATGTAAAACATACATTATATTTTTAAGTGCAACCTAAATTTTTATGAAAGGGCTGTATACCAAAATTTTCTTATAATTTGAAAGAGGTAACCCCCCTCATTAGTCATTAGAGGAAAAGGCCAGAGTATCGAGCCACCTCAGTTAGCGCTGTACAGGGGCGTTGCGTATTTCCCGTCTCCTTTTTCAAGAGCCCCACAGCCGCCTCGGTCAGGCAGAACGCGGGAAGTCGCTCGGACCGCGCGCCCCGTGAGCTTGAGGGGGCAATTCGGTACATTCCGAGTGGCCGAAGATGTCCTGTGCGAGGCGGGGACCACACGTGGGCTGCGGTTTCGGAGCAGCTGACCGTCGGAGTGGTCAAGCAAAGCGAAAAGAAGAAGCGACGTGGGTCCGCTTGAAGACACAACTTAAGCAGAATTCTCGAGGCAAGTTTCTACTCAATTTTCGAGGATAAAAGGATCTCGGACAGTTGGACGGCAATAACTCAGCATCGTTTAAGCAAGCACGGGAGAAAGTGTTGAGTGTGGCTAATCCGCGGTCGAAGGCTAGAACCGGCGGAGTATACAGCAGTTGGTGGATTGTGTTGTTTGAGCACTTCTCAAGTAATCGATTGCTCCATTTCTTTTGATGAGTTTCGATCTGAGTTCTTGAGATATTTCTGCATTCTGAGATCAGGACTGTGAAATCGAGCTTTTTTTTCAAGGCTCTGCTCGATCGATCTCCTATTTGGTCAAATCAGACTTCATTTCTGTTTGAATGTAGCTACGAAATGAGCTCAGACTGACATTTATGCAATTCCCAGATCTGACATTCCATATTTCTCTTCTCTGTTTCCTGCTTTCCTTTGATGCTCTGCTCCATTGATCTCTTTCACTGCCTTTGTAGGTGATTAGGGAGGCGGAGCCTAAACGATTGGATATGTGGGGCATCTTCCTCAACCTCTTTTACTGCCTTTGTAGGCTGTGCTCCTCCAATTCTCTTGAGATGGAAAGAAATGAACCCACTCATTCAGAAGATTTGAACTTGGGGTTTTCTTTCTCATCCACTTCACCACTTGTAGGTGATGAAGGCGGAACTGAAAAGACAGAAGGAAATGATTATGAAGTGTTCTTGAGCTTTAGAGGGACAGATACTCGCAAAGGTTTCACCGATTATCTCTATACTAGTCTTGTTGATGCGGGAATTCATGTGTTCAGAGACGACGATAAGCTCCCTGTTGGTGAGGACATTGGATCAGAACTTCTCCATAGTATTGCACAATCTAAGATCTCCATCCCGATTATCTCAGAGAACTACGCTTCTAGTAAATGGTGCCTTCGCGAGCTGACTCACATATTGAAGTGCAAGAGAAATGGAGGGCAAACAGTGTTGCCCATATTTTACAAAGTGGAACCCTCGAAAATGCGGCATCTTACAGGGAGATTGAGAGATGATATCAATGCACAAAAGAAGAACTTGGAGGAAATGATGGAATGGGAAGAAGCGCTCAAAGAGGTCACTTCCTTGAAAGGATGGGAATCGGAGAAAATTGATAATGGGTACATTAATCTCCTCCATAATATTGTTCACTTGCTCATAGCTAGATCTTACTTGAAAAATAATATAAATATTTCCATCATATATTGAAATTTTTATTGTTATTTGACAGGCATGAAGGAACATTGGTTAAAATAATTGTCAGAAAAGTTATGAGTGAATTAAAAGGACTGTTTTTCCTAAATGTTCCCAAGCAGTTGGTGGGAATTGATGATCATGTGAAACATGTTACAAGCTTCATAGATGTTAATTTTAGTGGTACAACTATGATCGGAATTTATGGAATGGGTGGCATCGGTAAAACAACTCTTGCAAAGGTGTTATACAACGATCTTTGTAATCATTATGAGTCTTGTAGCTTTGTGGAAGATATTCGAAAAAAATCCAAGGTCGAGGTTCTTCAATGCATACTGAAGCAACTTATTCCTAACATAAGTAGAGACTCGTGTGATGTTTCTAATTTTGATCACGGAATTAGTATTCTTAAATCTCGATGTACAAGTAAGAAAGTACTCATTCTTCTTGATGATGTGGATGATAATACTCACCTGAATGCTTTCGTCGAAGATGGTAGTTGGCTTAAGGCTGGAAGTGTAATCATCATCACCACTAGAGACAAGAGTATTCTTGACAAGGCTAGGGTAAGCCACATGTATGAGCTCAACGAGTTGCCTCCGAATCAATCATTGATTTTATTTAGTAGACATGCATTTCGAAAGGATTCTCCTCCGAGTGATTATGAGGATATTTCTCATGATGTTGTGTGTAGTACAGGGGGGCTTCCTTTAACTCTTGAAGTTATAGGCTCATTCTTATGCGGAAAAAAAGAAGAAGTATGGAAAGATACATCAAAGAAATTAAAGAAAGTGCTTGATAAGGAAGTGCGAGAGAGGTTGAAGATAAGTTACGACACATTAGATTTTGAGGACCAACAGATTTTTTTGGATATTGCATGTTTTTTTATCGGATCATCTAAACAAAATCCGACTTACATGTGGGATGCCTGTGGTTTCTTCCCGGGAACGGGGATTGAAGTATTGAGTCTTATGTCCCTAATTAAAATTACCAAGGATGGAAAGCTAATGATGCATGATCAATTGAGAGATCTTGGAAGGGAAATTGTTCGTCTAGAAAATCCAAAGGAGCCTCAAAACCGTAGCAGATTGTGGGAATACGAGGATGTTGAAGATGTGCTTCCCAACAACAAGGTAAGAGTTTTTTCTTGCTTGTTTTTATCCCTGAATGTGAGCCCATCTTCTCTTTCTTGTTTGAAATAAAAATTATATTGAATCATGAGTCCCCAAAACTTGCTGTGTCCACCATCAAAAGAGCTTTTTCAAATAATTGCTCTTCTTGATTGACTTTAGGACATAATTGAGGAGCGATTTCTTGATTATTAATAATTGATATAGACATTTTTATTTGGTGGTATTCTGATGAGTATACTCTCCTTTTGCTAACTTAAAAGCAAAAACAAAGCTACGAATTGGTGTTTGATAGAGCACTTTTAGAAAAAATCTGATATCTATAAATTGTTCGAGCCATGCTTTTCCCACATATTTGTTTGATGCAGGTGTTTGTTGTTTGGATTCTTATTTTGAGGTCTTTTTTTTTTTTGGCTCTTAATGACCGATTTCTTATAAGTTGTTTGCTATGATGAATGAGACCATTCATTAGTGATGATTAGCTATCCTGATTCTTGGATTTTTCAAGTTAAGTATGGATTTAATCCCTCAAGCATTGCTATTTGTAAGATTTAGTCCCCTTTCTTTATTTTTTTTATATTCTCAATATAATCCCCTGTTTTTCACAGTTTGTGCAATTGAGTCCTTTGTCGTCGACTATGAGTGAACATTGTTAATTTGCTAGCGTGGCTTTCATATACTATAAATAAATATGGTTATAATTCATATAAATCTTAGTTATAATTAGAAATCTAACATTGATAGAGTAATTGGGAAAAAATACACGAATTTTGGGAATACCTATTATTGCAAGTAAATATTGGAATAGACAATAACAGCCATTACTGTAATGAAACGTGTTCTAATAATCTAAATGTGTTGTAATAATACATTGCTACATGATGTGTATGCAATTAAAGCTTAGTATATGTGTACGACTGAATGGCATATATTATGCGGTAAGATCTTTGGTTCCAAATAAGATGTTAGATTTTTAAAACTCAAAATACTTCAAGCTTCTGCTTCACACACTCTAATCTCAATGTCTCGATCTTCTCTATTAGTCTCAAATTTGAACAATTTGCAAAAATTAGAGGTGGTCAACGACTTATGCTGATGATATAAACCGCAACACTAAAGATATCTAGACTCAGCTTCTTGGGCACTCCATCAAATACGAATGGAATGCATATCTCTCTAGCTCTTCCCATTTTATGTCTCCTAATTTGTTTGAGGAATGAGCTGGACACGTGTCAAATGGTTAATCAAATAATTGGTGACCAAGCAAAGATGCTCTCCAACATGCTCAAGCAACTCACCATCTCACTTTCTTCTTTTGATCCCTGTGCATTTTTTCTTCTCTCTCTCCTTTTTAAAGCTGCTCCACTAAAAGTAGTCTAATCATATTGATTTAATCACAATATTTTAATTCTACTTAATCCTCGAAAATACTATTACCTCACAGTAGACTTCTGCTACTATTACAATCTACAACACTTGAAAAATAGAGAATCTAAACATTAGTTTCTTGCATTATAAAGAAGATATTATATAAAGAAGTTATCACCAAGAAAAAAAATAGCAAAAGATGTTGTATAAAGAAGTATGTGTTATTAAGGAATAAAAATAAAGAAGTGGAAAGACAAATGAAAGTAACTAAGGAATATTAATAGATAGTAAAATAATGTATTAAAGGGGACACACTTAGGAAGTTCATTCAATCAGTTTATTATAAATAATTAGTATATTATAAGTAATGTTCAACATAATAAGTGATAATGAGTTATCAAGGTAACATAATCACTATTTCATCTACTATTTACCTATTTTTTCATATTTTATATATCAATGATATAATAAGTGATCAAGATAACAAATAGTCATGTTCCTGACAATTTCGTGGAAGAATAGTTATTATGATATATTTGTATACACAAACATATTTCAGAATTAATTCCCGAGTCACAATTTTCATGGAAAGTGTATACAAGAATTTTTAGAGGTGAAATTATAGATTTGTGTACAACTTACATTATAATTCTATAAAAATATATATTGCAATACTTTTATAATTTTATTTGAGAGCTATGTATTTTCAACAAAACATATATCCTCAATACCATAATTATAAAAATTTTAATGTTGAAATATTATCAAAATTAAAATTTTTAAGATGATTTATTAAACTTGGAAGTTAAATATTTCAACGATACATACATGACCTTTATATATATATAGAATCATCAAAGTTTACATTTGGGTGACAAAATAACTTTTTAATTACAACATTTTTAGAAATTAATGAAAGAATGATAATTAGCAATAAAACTAAACAATTTCACAACCATATGCTTGCGCAGAAGAAATATTGACATAATATAATTATTCCTCATGTCCAATCTGTCTCTTAGCAAGATCTCATTAATCTATGGGCAAATTGATCATAAAATTAGGTGACTATTATTTATTTGTAACAAAATCAACAAGAAATGAAGAGTTAGCATCAAACATGCGTAGTAATAAAAAGAGAAGTACAAATATTTTATATAACATTTGCTATGTTTTCTTCAACACACAATGAAAAACACTCATTGAAAAACACATGATAAGAAAGGAATGTAAAGCACGTGCGTACTTATTGGGATGGAATTCTTGTTTTTATTTTGCTATTTAGAATTGTAAACAAGGTATAAAAGAAAAGGAGAGGGATTCTACAATTGGGGTTCTTTAGTATTGATGCATGTTTTGATGATAAATTTGATAGATGTATTTGAAGTTTTGAACCGTAAGAGACATGATTGTTTCACATATAAAGGATATGAGTTAGATTTTTGTTATTTCCCATATAAAGGGTATAAGGTTTGATAGATATATTTGAAATAGTGTGTGCATTAAGAGAGGCCTTCTATATTAATTTTGAAAGGATGCAACTTTTGGGGAATTTAAAAGGTGCAAATTGTGGAGGGCATAAGTGGAGGAGGAAAAGTTCAGGAAGACCTTCACATTTTACATAGATTACCACAACCTATCATGTCATGAAGTTGAAATTGAGAAGCCTAAATCATAGTAGTACGACAACAAGTTTGAAATCAATACATCTTTTCTCATATACTGGTAGTTTCAACCCATTATTCGAAATTACGATTTACAATGTTGCCTAATTGCAGGGTACTAGTAAGATCGAGGCCCTTTGCCATGACTTATATGACAGAAGAGAAAGTACTAGTTTGATCGAGGCCCTTTGTCATGACTTATATGACAGAAGAGAAAGTTACACTGCTGAAACATTTAAAGAATTGACCAGATTGAGGTTTCTTCTACTAAATGGTGTGAATCTCACTGGAGATTTTCAGAACTTGCTTCCTCAATTAAGATGGCTTGAGTGGAACAATTATTGCTCAGATTTTGAATGGACCAACTTTCACCCGAAGAAATTAGTCGTGCTCAGTTTGTCAAGGAGTGGGATTTCGGAGAATTGGGGAGGATGGAGTCAACTAAAGGTTAGATGTAGAGAATGCATATCTCTTATAAATAATCATGTGTTATCGATGGGCCTAATTGCACCAAGTTCTCCTTTATTTCTTTGAAAATCCTTTCTCATATTATGGATTTTCCTCTAAGTATAAGAGGAATTTGTAGGCACTTAAATATGCCAGAAGCTTTCGCCACTTAATATTTTAACAACCAGCCACGCTTAACATCAGACCTACTAATAAAAACTTTTTAATTGTATTAATTAACATCTATAAAAAAATATAATTACAATACTATGCCCATCTTATTTTTAATCAAATCGGTATATGGTTTCTGGTTAATTTCTCCCCAGGCAAAAAGTATTGTCTTTTTAGCAATTCTTGATTATATGTATATATCAATCTTCTTCCATGGACAAACAAAAACTCCCTCACAGTGACTTATGTTTTACATACATACTAAAAATTTTAAATTCACTATTACTTTTAGAGTAATAGAAATAATTTGTGAACTGCTCTGACTTGTTAGACACAATATTATTCATTATTATTGTTGATTGTTGAAGTCACCGTACAACACATTATCTTTAATATAACATTTTTTTTTAAATTTCTTGTACATATTGCATTTAAAAATTGCTTTTCATAATTAAAGTGGCCATTTCTCTTTAATTTCATACTATTGAAGGAAAACATGGCACCAAATGAATGCATTTCTTTTCTTCCATTTGGCTTTGTCATCTGTAATTTGATAATAAAATTTGCGTATCTCTAATCAATAAATAACAACATAGTCATGACTTTGGAAAACCAAGTATGATATTTTCTACGAAATGTTATTTTCAAATAACTATAGTTGGCACTTATACATCCCTAATGTTCTCTTTGCAATGATATGCTCAAAAACATTTATATGTTGGCTTAGCCAATACACTATTGAAAAGAAACATTTAAAATTAAATAAGACAACTGTGAGGAGCATGGGTATTTTTTTTTGTCCAATCTCATTGTGGTATCCTTTGTTTCTTTCAGACAGCAACCGAGCTCAAAGTTCTCGACCTTTCATATTGTTCTTTGAGAACAACTCCTGACTTGTCTGCTTTCAAGAGGTTGGAGATTTTGATAATTAATTGGTGTGAGACTCTAGAAGAGATTCACCCTTCTATCAAGAACATCAAGACCCTCATCACCTTGAATGTCAGATGTTGTTATTTATTGAAGGAGCTACCTTTAGGAGTAGGTAGAATGGAAGAATTGAGGGAGCTTCTCATATATGACACTAAAATACGAGAGATTCCTATTTCAAGAGGTTGTTTGATGAAGCTAGAGATTCTTGATGCCGGAAGTTGTCAACTACTTGCTTGTCTTCCAAAATCCTTGGGCTCCCTTATGTCGTTAACTCAGTTGCACCTATCAAACACAGGAATTGAAGAATTACCTGAATCCATTGGATTTTTGAAGAAGCTCAAGACTCTCAATGCCTGTTATTGTGCATCGTTAGCCCACATACCCAACTCAATAGGTGATTTAGCATCTCTATCTTACCTTGCTTTGCAAGGATGCAAAAAACTTACTCAACTTCCAGACTCCATAGGCTTCCTCACATCTCTATCGCGGTTGTTATTGTCGACATGCCACTCGTTGAGGCAAATTCCAGACTCGATCGGAAAGTTGACATCACTAATTGAGCTGGAGTTGAATTTTACAGCCATTGAAGAATTACCTGAATCCATTGGATCTTTAAAGGAGCTTAAGACTCTCAATGCCTCTTATTGTGCATCATTAGCCTGCATACCCAACTCAGTAGGTGATTTGGTATCTTTGTCTTGCCTTGACCTATCGGGATGCAAAAAACTTGCTCAACTTCCAGACTCCATAGGCTTCCTCGTATCTCTACTATGGTTGTTATTGTCGAGATGCCACTCGTTGAAGCAAATCCCAAACTCGATTGGAAAGTTGACATCACTGACTGAGCTGCATTTGGATTCTACTGCCATTGAAGAATTACCTGAATCCATTGGATCTTTGAAGGAGCTTAAGACTCTCAAAGCCTCATATTGTGCATCGTTAGCCTACATCCCTAACTCAGTGGGTGATTTAGTATCTTTGTCTTGCCTTGACCTAGCGGGATGCAAAAAACTTGCTCAACTTCCAGACTCCATAGGCTTCCTCGTATCTCTACTATGGTTGTTATTGTCGAGATGCCACTCGTTGAAGCAAATCCCAAACTCGATTGGAAAGTTGACATCACTGACTGAGCTGCATTTGGATTCTACTGCCATTGAAGAATTACCTGAATCCATTGGATCTTTGAAGGAGCTCAAGACTCTTGATGCCTCTTATTGTGCATTATTAGCTTGCATTCCCAACTCGATAGGAGATTTAGCATCTCTGTTCCGCCTTGACCTAACGGGATGCAAAAAACTTGCTCAACTTCCAGACTCCATAGGCTTCATTGTATCCCTATCGCAGTTGTTATTGTCGAAATGCTACTCGTTGAAGCAAATTCCAGACTTGATCGGAAAGTTGACATCACTGACTGAGCTGCATTTGAAATGGTCGGCCATTGAAGAATTACCTGAATCCATTGGATCTTTGAAGGAGCTCAAGACTCTTGATGCCTCTTATTGTGAATCATTAACCCGCATACCCAACTCAATAGGTGATTTAGCATCTCTGTTTCGCCTTGACCTGACGGGATGCAAAAAACTTGCTCAACTTCCAGACTCTATAGGCTTTCTTGAATCCCTATCGCAGTTGTTATTGTCGAGATGCTACTCGTTGAGGCAAATCCCAGACTCGATCGAAAAGTTGACATCACTGACTGAGCTACATTTGAAATTTATGACTATTGAAGAATTACCTGAATTCATTGGATCTTTGAAGGAGCTCAAGACTCTCAATGCCTCTTGTTGTGCATCGTTAGCCCGTATACCCAACTCAATAGGTGATATAGCATCTCTCTCTCACCTTGACCTAACGGATTGCAAAAAACTTGCTCAACTTCCAGAATCCATGGGCTCCCTCGTATCTTTACCACAATTGTCATTGTCAGGATGCTGCTCATTGAGACAAATTCCAAACTCGATCGGAAAGTTGACATTATTGACTGAGCTGCATTTGAATTCTATGGCTATTGAAGAATTACCTGAATCCATTGGATCTTTGAAGAAGCTCAAGACTCTCAATGCCTTTTATTGTGCATCGTTAGCTCGCATACCCAACTCAATAGGTGATATAACATCTCTCTCTCACCTTGACCTAATGCATTGCAAAAAACTTGCTCAACTTCCAGAATCCATAGGCTCCCTCATATCTCTAATGCAATTGTCATTGTCCGGATGCCACTCGTTAAGAAAAATCCCAGACTCTATCGGAAAGTTGACATCACTGACTAAACTACATTTGAAATGTACGACCATTGAAGAATTACCTGAATCCATTGGATCTTTGAAAGAGCTCAAGACTCTCGATGCCTCTTATTGTGCATCATTAGCTCACATACCCAACTCAATAGGTGATTTAGCATCTCTCTCTCACCTTGACCTAACGCAATGCAAAAAACTTGCTCAACTTCCAGAATCCATAGGCTCTCTCGTATCTCTACGGCAATTGTTATTGTTGGGATGTCACTCGTTGAGACAAATACCAGACTCGATCGGAAAGTTGACATTATTGACTGAGCTGCAGTTGAAATTTACGGCCATTGAAGAATTACCCAAGTGCATTGGGAATATGCCGAACTTGAGGATGTTGGACATTAGTGGGACTCCTATAATAGAATTGCGTGATGACTGGGGAATATTGGCAGAACTCCAAGGTTTGAGAGCTTCTGGATGGAAAAATCTCGAGGGGCCACCGAGTGATAATGATCAACTGGTTTCGCCATACAATCTTGATTCAGACAAGCTTCAAAAACTACCAAAATTGCACTCTCGCATACTAGCTCTAGGTATCACCTACTAGATCCCACAATCGTAGAATCTTTCCTAACTAAATTTTCTCAAGAAACTCATTATTTCTGATTGGCTCGAATGTCTCCCAAACCTTTCTATAACACGTTGTGGAAAAGCTGTGAAAATTGATTTTGTATTTTCCAAAAGTTCAAGTTGTTAGTTGGGTATTGTGTTTACTTTTTGTCTTGCGATACAGTTCTCTTAAAATGTCCCAAGACTCCTCTTGCCAACAACTCAGCCATGGACTACCAAACAACAGATTCTGAACATGTTTTGAAGAGATCAAGACCTTTTGGAATCTCAGATGAAGTACTTATTTCATCTTGCTTTTTCTTTATTGTTCTTTAGTTATTAGAGGATGGTTCCCTCTATAAAGAGAAGTATTTTACTGAGTGATTAATTATCTGTTACGTATGGAAGGCTTTTCTCAACATTCGTAACTAGATCTCCTGGACTTTTTAAATGTACTTCCTGCTATTTTAAGTCTTCTGTTCATGGAAGTAGGGATTTTCAGTTTTCCTGAATTATAAAGTGAAGCTGGAATATATCGCCTATTCTTTTGCATTTCTCTTTCTTAATTATCTTTCTTTGCATGCTACTTAAAGAAACCCTTCCGTAAGTAGTCTCAATTTGGTGCTATTGTGGCATTTGATCATGCATCGAGAATCTTCAGGAGTGTTTTCACATTAGTTGTGGAAGGGAAAAGTGGTGAGTTTATAAGTGTAAAGGAAAACCTTATCCTTTAAGCTAGCTTTCGGGGTGAGATAAGTTCAAGACCACCTAATAAGAAGAAACTTTTAGTTTTGAGGTTTCTAAATACCCTTGACTTTCATGATGTTAACCTAATAAAATAATTGAGGATTGACGGATTACAAAAAAGTCTGATGGAGAGAAAAAGGAGCAAAAGGGCTAAGATTGTCAATTTTTGTCCGCTTGTCTTAATTGTGTTTGTGACTCTGTCAATTCATCATGACTTTCATTAGACATGTCAGACCATTGAATTAGACGAAAACATGTAAATGTCTGGTCAACGAACTTGTTAAAGCATGGTGATGTGTCACATTGGGTTGTGTTTGTTCTTTTTGTGTTTGGTATTGTCATGTAAACGGTCTGTGTCAATATTGGCAGCATTAATGAGGAGCGCGGACTGGATAGGTGTTGTTTTCATCTTCTCCCATCATGCATGCCTTGTGCTCACGCATGCTCGTAAAAGAGGGGCTCTCATATGAGTTTTGCATCTTTTGAGTGCCATGATTTTGATCAATTTTCTATATGACTCACTCACTGGTTTTGTAATCTTTATGACCTTCTATTAGGTGAATAATTTGCGGGTAAACATTCTGCCTCTCACGTACAACTACCAGAGCTTCGGTCAGAGTTCTTATTCTTCATATGACTTACCTAGAAATGTAGTCATTACCCTAAGTCAAGGTTCACTTGTTACGAATATGGATTTCCATCCAATGCAACAAATTCTGCTGCTCGGTTAGCACTTCTGTCTTACTCTATGAAGAACATGTTTTATGCATTTCTTCAATTGGATATACTTGTTCTCGTGGGAGGCCAAAAGTTTGTGCTTTGGTGCTTGGAATATTGCTTTTTGTTGTTCCTTTGACACTAGCTTTAGCTATTTTAAACCGAGATATGATTATTTAAATTTTTTGCATCAATAATTTTTAGTGGGAACAAATACGGGCGATGTCATGGTATGGGAAGTAAGCAGCGGTGTAAGGATTGCTTTAAGAAAATTCAAAGTTTGGGATCTGGGAACACGTTCAATGGCGTTGCAGGTATAGAAGTTCAATTCTAATTAGAATCATGGTTCCTTGTTTTTGGGCATGTAATTATGGGTTTTGAGTCTTGTAGGCTTCTCTGGCTAATGACTATACAGCATCCGTTAACCGTGTAATGTGGAGTCCCGATGGAATCTGTTTTGGTATGTACAGATGTCACTTCCACTTGTATATCGACTTAAGAAATTAGGCAATGCATACTTGCAAATTGATGAAAAACTAGAGTGCCGAGGACCAGACTTCATTGCAATATTTTCAAGAAGTGTCCATATACTGTTATTACTGATGATTTGTGGTTTTCACTTTAGGTGTTGCTTATTCCAAACATTTGGTACACATATACTCATATTATGGTGGTGATGACATAAGGAACCACCTTGAGGTTTGTTGCTAAACAAGGAGAAAAAAATTAAACTTATTTGTTTTGCGGACAATTTCCACGTAAATGTGGGTACGACTTGATTTTAACTCTAAACTAATGTTTGATGCAGCTTGAGGCTCATGTTGGAAGTGTCAATGATCTTGCATTTTCATATCCGAACAACAAACAATTATGTGTTGTAACCTGTGGAGAGGACATGTCAATCAATGTATATTCTAATTATTTTCCTTAGTGTTACAGTGTTCTGCCGTTTGATTCCTTTTAACTAAGCTAGTAGTTATGTAGGTATGGGAAGCAGGGACTGGGTTAAAGACATTCCGTTTCGAGGGTGAAGCACCTGTATATTCTATTTGTACACACCAGAAAGAAAATGTTCAGGTACCTGGTTATTTTGCATACTAACAAGGACACATTGCAAGCATGTCCCATCAGCTGTATCCTTTACTATAAACTAGATTTCTGTTTTCTAAAACTCGATTAGGTCAAAAGATTTGGTTTAATTTGTATGAGAAGTGTGAATATGTGTTTAATGGACTTCGTTCATTTCAAGGATTTTGCAAGCCTTCCGACTTTTAACTTGTCTTGATTAGAATGTGCTTGTTAAACATGGTGAAATTGGTACAGAGATCAACCTGCAAATTTGATTCTTTTAGGCGATGCTACTAAGCACTGACAACCGGGTAAAGGTATTCGTAACAATGACAACCTTCTTAATTAAAAGTTCAGAAGGAAAATTCCTCTGCTTCCATTATTTGTACGCCCTTAGTTTTCTCCTTCAGTTATGATTGGTTAAATTTATAATGGAAGGCTGTTTATTGTGTCTTAGTGGAGCAGCAATTGGCGATGTTATTTTCTTCTTTTTAAGTTTTTTAAAACGTCTATGGCCGTGTATGCTATAGTACAAAGATATTTAATAATATCTCATCATTCTAGGATGTTATGTTTTAATAATTAGAGTTTAGGTGGATGTGCTCTATCTGGGCATGACACCGAAATTGATTATACAATTGTTTTATTGTGTAGTTCATCATCTCAACAGCAACTGATGGAATAATTAACTTTTGGCTTTACGACTGCATGGGGTCAAGAGTTGAGTTGGATGCACCGGGTCACGCTTCTACGGTGATGGCATACAGTGCCGATGGAAAAAGGTTCAGATCAATGGCATTCAAGCTTGATTTCATACATGTCATTTTCTTTTACTGAAATAACCTATTTTAGCGATTTCATTTTGCTATAGGTTATTCTCATGTGGGACCAATAAAGAAGGAGAATCATACTTGGTTGAATGGAGTGATGAGAGGGGGGATGTCGAGCGTACGTATCATGGACTTGGAAAGAATTCTGATAGGGTTGTGCAGTTTGATACCACCAAAAATAGATTTTTGGCTGCTGGTGACGAGTTCATGGTCAAATTTTGGGATATGGATGATGACAATCTACTAACGAGTACCGATGCTGATGGTGGATTGCCGGTAACTCATTGTTGTTAATTTATTCCGAGTGAATTAGACGAGCCTTTCTATTAAACTAACTCCTTAAATTTGCAGGTTTCACCTTGCATTAGATTTAATAAAGAAGGAAATTTGTTAGCTGTCTCAACAAGTGATAATAGTATCAAAATTTTAGCAAATTCTGATGGGATCAGGCTGCTAAGGACAGTGGACAATCGGCCTTTTGACGCTTCTGGAGTCACTCCTGGACCTATAATGAAGGTAAGCCTTTTCATAGGTACACCGACTTGTTAGAGAGGAACTTGCTAGATGTCTTGAATCTCGTATCTCCAGGTCTGCCACCAGCAATCGGGATATTTGGTTCTGGTAATGCTACTGTTTGGGCAAGCCTGAGTAATAGAGGGGTTCCAGTGGCAGTATTAAAATGATTGATCCCATTTCTAGAATCTTCTGGATGGCATTCGGTGGAGAAGTCTAGAAAAATCCTTAAAAAATGAATATATGGTACTTGGCCGGCAAAGGAAATGTATGGAGTCCACTAAGGTTTTGTATAGAAAAATCTATAAAAATTATCTCCGCAACATGGTAAAGATAGTCACCTTAAAAAATATCTTTGACTCAGTTTTTTGCGTGTGAAGGCTTGGGATCGTCCAAACACATTTAGGACGAGAATGATAATCATTTAATTTTTTTTTTATATTTCAGTTTCTGAGAACAAGTTTGAAATAAAAGTTTGTTTAATAATGTAATTTTATTTTTTATTTTTGGGATAAATTTTTAGCCTTTGGAATAAAAATGAGAAGAAATTTTTTATGCTATTCTATTTTTGGAACATAAATAAAAATAAATTTTTTTCTCATTACTTACCCTTGCCGTAGGCCACCCATCTCCTGCTGCCTGACCATTGCTCCCTACGCCTCGTCGCCCACTTATCACCCAGAAATTTTAAGACCTATCAAAGGAATTTTTGTTTCAAGAATAGGAATTTTGTATTGTTATTAAACACATGTCTCTACCTAGAAACTCATCTAGGGAATAAAATTAAAAATATTTATTTTTGGTTAAAAATTATTTTCGATGATAGGATGTTTATCGTTTGCCCTCTCAAGAAACCAACGAAATAAACCCTTCCTGCTTCATTTTTAGTATCCACTGAATAATAAAAGCTTTTTTTTTTTTAAATCCTTGTGCACCCTTGCTGCCACTTTCAGAAGTCTTTGCCCAATTCTTTTACATCAGCAGCAGCTGACGCGCGGATCATTTTTTATTCACATCCAGTCATATTTTAACACGTGTCTGTGGATTTTAAATTAAAAATAAAATTCCTTGATGTTCCATCGGGCATGGACCTCGGATTAGCTGGCTGCCGCCCTTGAACACCACCGTGCCAGAGGCCGAGCTCCAAATCTAGCCGAGGCATGGCCTCGACGACGCACCAGATCTAGTCCACCTTCACTTGCTTCAAGCTCGTCCATGGCCACCTCCAAATCTGGTCGAGCTCAACTTCACGTCACATATCGTCCGCCTTAAAGCGGTTCGAGCTCGGCGACTCCTCCATCGCCACGAGAAGCCGCCGAGATCTCAGCCACAGTATCAAGCTTGGCAGCCATGGAAGGCCGTCACCTCCAGATCTAGAGGCTCAATGGCAATGAAGGCCGAGCGTCTAGATCTGGCTTTGGCGAAGGTCGTGACGTGACCTCAAGTGGCAGCGATGACCGCCGTCACAGGTTGCAGACGGCCATGGACAGCGTGTAACAAGGAAGGAGACTAAAAAAATAAATAAAAAAGAAAGAAGCAAAGAATGGTGGGTAACAAAAAGAAAAAGAGACAACTTTTACAACTTCTCAACAGCATCACCGGGATGAGCCACGCCGACGACCATGGACGGTCAGACTGGAGAGCCAACAGTGTTGTCAGTCATGGCGGAGAAAGGTTTGCGAATGACGCCGACGGCCATGGACGGCCAAATTTGGAGAGCCAGCGGCATCACCTAGACAAGTAACGCCGTCGGCCAGATCTGAAGAGCCAGCAGCGTCACCGACGCATCACCGGCCATGCCAGCTCGTCCAAGGTCAAGTGGCTGGCTTTGGACGAACGAGGGAGACGGAGCTTGAGGGAACAATTCCTCTCATAAAGAAACTCCACATCAATCTTTTTTAATTTAATTCAAAGACATATGAAAATTTCTAAGTGCATGTCGAGGAAAAAATGCTCCCCACGTCAGCACTTCACGTGGCGCTTTGAAACTACCGAATTTTTTTCCTTTCCTCACACATCTACTATACACACTCGCATATAAACTAGAAAACCATCAGGCAGCAAATGTAGGTATGGTAAGTAGTATAAATGTTTTCAAGGAGCTTTATTTATTGCTTACTCTGTTACTTGAATGACGTAATAATTGCATTTATAAGTGCATGTTTATTGGGCGTCTTTCAATGACATCCTCTCTCTTGAGCTCTACAGGACAGTGAGAGCATGGCCGATGTGAAGCCCAGAATTGCTGATGAGTCAGGTGACAAATCAAGAATTTGGAAACTGACAGAAATCAATGAACCATCACAATGCTACTCGATAAGGCTACCCGATATCATAACAGCTCCGAGGGTACAAATGATTGCCAACTTAGGAAGTTCTCTTATGCAGCATTTCTTTTTCACATTAATCTGTGATATTTCTACTAAATAAGCACAAAATTTTAATGGGGGTCGCATTTAATGCACTTGCTTTATTAGTTTCATTCACTTGTGGCCCAATTATTTGTCTCTTGAACCTCAACACTTGGGAGGACTTGTCATCTCTTCATTTGGTCTTTTATGGTTAACTGATCGTTTCAACTATACAAATTGGAAAGGATAAGATGAACATTGATAATTCTTTGATTATGGTGTGGCAATTGTGCTTGAGTTTCATTGGCCGCAGAGGTCATAAATTTTATGATAACAAGGAATAGTGAGATGGATGATTCCTACTTTAGAATGCAGTGGTATATCTGCATAAGCAGACTTTTTTAAGCCTATACTTGGAATATAATGAGATGAATTCTTCTGTGGAATCTCATGCAGTTACATGTGTTAGAAGGCACAGATTCTTCACGAGATGAATTTGGCTATATGCATGGCAGGCAAAATATATCATTGTGCACCACTTTCGTGCTTGTTGATAATGCTAAGCTTATAAAATTGAGCTATTTTGAGCTTGTCGATTCCTGGAAACTTTGAGTGGAAATTTACCTGTTGAATCTATATACACGAAGACTAGAGGCAAAAGGATAGGTATTCCCAGAAAAGAATGGCACGGGTGAAGGCACTGTATTTTTACATGGAGACAACACAAAGTTCTCTTAGTTCTATGAATATACAGTTAGACAGTTTAAGTAAACGTTCTACTTTTCTTTTGGTAGTTGTTTCAACTGCGTTTTGGTGTCGTGTTATCATATGCTCTGTTCATTATATATATGGCATTACTGAGTGTCTCTTTGCATGAATTTCTGCATCCATCGTTTAGTGCCCGGTTCATTGGGCTCTTTCTTCTGCATTTTCTTTTGACTTTGGGTATGACATTTAACTGTGACCACTGAAGCTGATAAATTGAAGCAGGTCTCAAGATTAATCTATTCAAACTCAGGTCGTGCCATTCTGGCATTATCATCAAATGCTGTACACAAATTCTGGAAATGGGAAGCAAGTAATGAAAACTCACAAGGCAAGGTAAGGAATCTTCCTTTTTTCCTTGAAATTGGCAAACTGTTTTATTGTTTAGCGCGCAGTTAACTACATTGATTCTTCTTTTTGCAGGCTGCGATTAGTGTAGAGTCACGGTTATGGCGACCTCCTGATTGGAATTGGATGACCAATGACACAAGTGATACAAATCCTGAAGATGCAGTTCCGTGCTTTGCACTGTCAAAGAACGAGGCTTATATAATATTAGCATCAGGGGGGGAGATATATATGTTGAATGTGATCACTTGTGAGGTGAATTTTTTCTCAGAGGCATGTTTATATCTTCTTTTCAGTTTCTACTAGCACTATCCACAAGGCACGAGAGGATGAACTACTCTTTTGTGCTAAATATGCCTGCACTACTTCCTTTTCACATTTTCATGGGAGCTAAAATTGATTGATTCTATCATGTATGGAAAGCATTGAACTCTATTGTAAGGAGGTCCACGAAAGCAATTATTCTGACTTTCGTGTGGATTGTGTGGTACAGTCACAAGTGCAGCATGTCCTTTTTTATGTGCGAGGGAGACAGGGCTTTTCTCTGTCTCCAGTGGAATCCTTTTGCTCTTACTAATTAAAAAAAAGAGGGCAAGAGCTTTTTTAACCCATCCAGAGAGGTGGCGGTCGAACTGCTCTCTCCCATTCCGAGCAAGGGAGATGCCATTGAGGCAAGTGCCTCTGGGGACATATGTCCCTCTTTTACTTAAAAAGTTGTTAATACTGTCCTGCTTGCTGATATCCAGATAAAGACAACATTTATGGCCCCACCACCAGCAACAACATTTCTAGCGTTCCATCCTCAAGACAATGACATTATTGCAATAGGAATGGAGGACTCCACTATTCATATTTACAACGTTCAAGTTGATGAGGTGAGACCCGTTTTCGTAGTATTTGAAAGTTAGCCTTGTCATTATTCTCGACAAAGTTATGGATATTGATGGTGTCACTTTCTCAGGTCAAGACAAAACTAAAAGGACATCAGAAAAGAATTACAGGCCTTGCCTTCTCAAACGTGTTGAATGTTCTCGTGTCTTCTGGTGCTGACTCTCAGGTACCAGACTTCTGCTGCATCTTATTTTCCATGTTGACATGCCTAAGAGGGAGCAATGTAGTTTAAAGTGCACAATGAAAGGGTTGATGTTCGCTCTGGATTTATTGATGCTTACGCCCTCATCATACGTTTGGTCATGAAGGCATTATTAACCAGCAGAATAAATCCTTCCAGTAAACTTTATCTTTTGTGGTGACAAATTAATCCCATCCCATTAAGTGGGGGAAAGAAAAACACCATGATGTCCTGTTGTTGCTTATGACTGATGATTGGTGTGATTCTGATATAAAAGCACAATGTGGAATTTTTATTCTTTCAAATGTGCATCAAGGTTGATATCTCTTTGATAATTGCTTATCACCACTGCAGTTGTGTGTTTGGAGCACTGATGGATGGGAGAAGCAGGCTAGTAAGGTTCTGCAGATGCCACCTGGGCGAGGTGCAGCTCCTCTTGCTGATACTCGTGTTCAATTTCACCTGGATCAGATACATCTGCTGGTGGTTCACGAAACACAGATTGCCATATATGAAGCTCCTGAATTAGAATGCCTCAAGCAGGTATTGAAGGTTCTTTTATTGTGCACAAACCGAAGTCTTATCTCATCCAGATTGGATAAAAGTTTCCCATATATTTTAGGTATTATGAGTTGTTTTCTTGCCAAATGTACTTATTTTGATTTGTTGTTCACCTCAACTAGTGGGTTACTCGAGAAGCTAGCGGGCCAATCACACATGCTACATATTCATGCGATGGCCAATCTATATACGTGAGCTTTGAAGACGGAAGCATCGGCGTTCTTACTGCTTCTACCCTCAGATTTAGATGTCGCATAAATCCTGATGCTTATATGCCTCCAAACCCCAGGTAAGTTAGTTATTGCTGCTCATTTGACCTTGTTCTTTTATGAAAATGGCAAATCTCATTTGCAAAGTTCCAATAGTCTAGCAAGTCATTCATTCCTCACTGATGGATTTGGCAGCTTGAGAGTCTACCCGCTAGTCATTGCAGCACATCCGTTCGAACCTAACCAGTTTGCACTAGGGCTTACCGATGGCCGTGTCTATGTGCTTGAGCCATCGGAATCCGAAGGCAAGTGGGGTACTTCTCCTCCGGTTGAAAATGATGCTGGGCCAAGCACAACCTCTGGTGCAACCGCTTCAGAGCAACCCCAAAGGTAGAGCAGGCCGTGTCTCCCCCTGTGGAACTTTGAGCATTCAAATGCTGAGCTGGCTTTCCTCCTCCGCACTTGATTCAACTTTTGAGGGATGCTGCAGAGGGTAGATTTTACAGCCTCGGCGTACTTCCTCTGGACGTAGTACAGTACATTCTGTCTTAAAAGTGGTACAATTAGCATCCTAATCGACATCTGCTCAAGTCTTATGATGATAATTTATTTTATTATGAGAAGAACATGAGATTAGGGGGTCGCTTAGAAGGCGTCGTGTATTCGAGATCGAGGCAGGCTAAAGGACCAGAGGAGCATAGTTTTCTTAGGTGGCTTAGGTGGCTTCTTTTTTCGTTCCTTCTGCGTTATGTAGAAATAATTTCTTTTGTCTGTTTTATACATTCTTTTTGATTCGGTTAAAGAGCATTTATTAGCAGGCTCTCCTTTATTGTTATTTCGCTGCGAAAGGTAAACTTCACCTTTCTTTTATGCTCCTGTTATGAAGGCGATTCGGGTGCTGTTCTTGGATGACAGTAAAAACTTCACCACTGTTGATCTCGACATTTTTCTTATCGAATTGCAGAATTTAAGAATCAACTTCCATCTTTTTGAGGAGTTCATTTCTCCAGCTTCTATAGTTTGTTTGACCGCTTGATATTTTCATTCGCAAATAAACACGAGCAGGAGGAAGTATGATAACGAGCCTCTTTCGATCTAATATATACTCCGATCACCCTTTCTTGATGGTACTATGCCATCTGCCTCGAAAGAGCGTTATTTCTCATCATATGAGCCCATATTGTCATAGCGAAGTGCTTGCACTTCAAATGAATGGAGAAGCCTGAAGTGCAATATGAGAGCATCCGGTTTGATTCTTATATAGCGCGTTCAACCCTTGACAATTTTGGTTGTCGTACCTAAAAGGCGCATTCTTCTGAACGCTGAATTCACAGAACCAATAGCAAAGTGAAACTAGCTCACACATTTTCTTCAGGCATTTCCACATAATTTGAAATTAGTTTCACTTATAAGTAAGAAAAATACTGGGTTTTCCCCTTCTTGAGAAGATGTTCTTGACGTGCGAGGTGGGAAGGGAATCGGAGTCCGTTTGGCGTAACTGTAAATGAACTGTGAGGTGTTGCAATTTCTATGCTTGGTAGCACGTTTTACAGCTACCGCTACCTTCCCGACCAGGGGGGGAAGAACGAGCTTAGAGGTAACGACAAAGGTGGGCCAACGGTTCTCAATCAGTGTGGTTACCGGTCGAGAACGTGGTTCGGATACGCATCTTTCCAAAACAGGGCAGGAAGGAGGGGAACGAGAAACTACCTCGTCAAGGAGGAGTTCTCGGATGCAGTTACTGGTCAAGCTCGCATGAGGAGGATCTGAAAAGAATTGCTCGGCGAGAGTGCGCGCTGGCAATGAAGCTTCAAACACAAACGAGTTGCTTCGAATCTTCACACCCGAAAAACAGGGGCAAACAGGGTTTCCAGCGAGAGCTGAACCGAAGATGATGTAATGGTGATCCCGCGATGGCGGCGATGATCAGCGATGAAAAGAAAAGAAAAGACTCGGAGGGAATCCCCGAGGAAGCGACTTCTGGATGCCCCGAAGAAGCTCTCGAGTCTGTTTCAGTCAATATTCCCTGTTCTTGCTCTGTTTCAATGGGTAAGCCAGTCGATGGCTGGGAATGGTAGACCGGTGACGACTGCTCGACGTCGTCTGCTTTCGGGGCTTTTTATGGGTTCGAGTAATGCATGTTGGACTTGATAGATGTGGATGGGCCATGGGCTTGGCTTGGAGGAATTGGATTGAGCCCAGCGCATTGAATGAATATCCTTTCTAGTTACTTGATGAATTGAAGTCCCTTTGATTTTTTTTTTTCATTTTGGTTTCATTTATTCATATCTTTAATAAAAACGACCTAAATTACCTATTTTGAATAAATTATAAACTAAAAATCAGATGTTGACAGTAGCTCCAACGTCTCAAAATTAGGTGAAACGAGTTCCTTAAAAGCTGTTGTAATCTTGAGGAGGCCACAATTATGAAATATTTGCCAAACACCTTACAAAAGCTGCATCACCCATCTTTTATAGCCAAAGTTACTACAAGAAAGCTTACTAAATAGTCTTTGACAAAAAAACAAAAATTCTTTGTACTCGTTCCAAAATCATTCATATATTTTCAAATAGTCATGATACAAATCAATTATATAGCAATTTCCACGAGAGTCAAATTGTTAATTCAAAACCTTTAAGCAAAGGATTATAAAAGGGGATTGCCAATGGCATTGGGAGGCAATTTGGCAAAAGAACCATTCCTAAGATGCAAGTGTTTGATCATGAAGAAGAAGAAGCAAAATACTTCACTAAGGGAGAACTCACGCACCCATAAGAAGAAGCAGAGGAAAATTGGCCCCATCTTCGATCATCTCTGGTCACCATTAGATTACCTTTTCGTTCCGATATAGCTACTAGCTACCATCGCCCGATCATTACAAGTTCCAACTCCTTCGCTGGTCGCACCGTCGGCCATCAATCTCAGAAGGAGCACATTTGTTTCATTTCATCGAGATCACTGTTCAATTCATCTCAAAGAAAAAAACATTGAGAAAGGAAAATTCATCTCAAAGAAGCGATTCCATTCAATTTGGTTTGCGATTGAATTGATTCCAAAGGCTATCGTCGGCGTCAATAGCCTCTTCAATGTCGTGATTTCACTCTGTTCCGCACCCAAAAGCTTCAAAATGTTCTCGTTCCACTCGAAGCTTCTCTGCCTGTTCAGGTTTTGATCATTGACATGTTCCGGAGCTTCTTTGAGTGATTCGTGTGCCAACCGCGGCCTCAATCCACTTCATTAACTAGGTAACATCTACCACTTTGTTGTCACAATTAAGAAGCCGAGAGTCCGATTCTCTGATTATGATGAAATTGATCGTGTTTGGATTTGCTTCTTCGATTTCGAACATCATGTACTGATTTAGCTCAAGTCTAGTTGTAAATTTGAGTTCAAAAGGGCTATGATCTGTTCCTCTGTTCGATGAAATGTGTCTAAGACCTTGTTGTGAATTGACGCCAGTAATCGTCCAATTTGAAAGCACATTAGTTATGTTCACACCGTATTGTTTATACCATCGTTGCCAAGAATGAAACCAACTCTCCATTTGTTTTCTCTGTGCTTCTTGTGAGCCTTTGGTGATTGGTGGTGGTCGCCGGCGAGAAAGAAGGCTTGGAGTTGCCAGCACTTGCATTGTTCTTTGGTGATGATCATAGTATGCCCTGACAGACAGAATTGAGATTGATGTTGCTGAGTGTTAATCACAATCACGCCAATTCAGATCGCAAACTTTGGCCGACACATGTCACGGTCACTAACTGGAGCAATGTTATGGCTGGTAGCTAGCCGCGTTCTTGCCGCTTAGTCGCTCCGCAATGTCCTCGACTGCGCAATGTCTCAATTCTTTGTTACAAAATCACCGTGCATTACCTGCTTCACAATTCCTGTTTCGTCCTTCGGTTATTGATTACTCCACCTTCATCAATTTCATCGTCCGGAAGCAGGTAATCAATCTGAGAGCACCCACTAAAATCACATCCTATTTGTGCTATCTACTTCCTGCTCCATTCTCTATGCATGACATATTCTACTTCACTGCGTGCTCTCGAGGGAAACCCATGGTCGACAATCGACATCAAGTGAGCATGTTATACTTATTCCCTGTCTCTAGTCAGTAGTTTCTGCGTATGACAATTAACGAATGAAACCAGTCAACAGCCTATTCAAATTTAGTAAATTGTGGATTCACTTCTTTCTCGAAACTGTCGATCTCTTCGCTTTGTCTTTGATAGTAGAAAGAGTTTATTGTTCTTTCTGAACTCGCATAAGAATCAATGGAATGCTCATGGAGCAGTGAGTAGTGCCGGAATTTCAAAGCTTCTCGCGTTTGAAGTTCCGATAGCCTCGCAAGTAATTCATTCCTCGCTGATGCAATTGGCAGCGTCTATGTGCTTGAGCCATTGGAATCTGAAGGAGAGTGGGGGACTTCTCCTCCTGTTGAAAATGGCGCCGGGCCAAGCACGACCTCTGGCGCAACCGGTTCGGATCAACCCCGAAGGTAGTGCAGTCCATGTCTCGCCCTGCGAAACTTTTGCGCACCAAAATGCTGAGCCGATTTTCCTCCGCAATTCGAATCAAGCCCAGCGTGTTTAATGAATATCCTCTCCTCTTACTTGACGAATTGAAGTCCCTTTTATGTTGTTATTTTTTTACGTTTTTCATTTTGGCTTCATCTAGTCATGATGAAAATTACCTAAATTTTCGATTCTGCTTGAACTTTCGACAAAAAAGGGTTGTTGACAGAAGCTTTGACGCCTCGAAATTGGGTGGAACAATTTCCTAAAAGCTGTTGTAATCTTGAAGGTGCTACACTTCGGAAATTTTTGTCTAACACTACCCATTTTTTATGGCCGAAGTCGCCACTTGAAAGGTCTACCGAATAGTCTTATAGAAAAAAAAATGCTTCCTACGGTTGACATTAAGCAGTCCTACTCTTTCCAAAATCATTTGCATATTTTCAAATAATTATAATATGAATTAGTCATATAGCAAATTTTATGTGAGTTAAATCATTAATTCGAAGCCTTCAAGCAAAAAATTATGAAAGGAGATAGCCAATGCCACTGGGAGGCAAATTGGTAAAAGAAGTTAAATGCTCAGCTGCCTTTCCTTCGCTGCACTTGATGGTGTAGATTTTACAGCCTTGGGGTACTTGATTTTCTAATGTGCAAATGAACACGAGCAGGTATCTAATCATCCTTTTCTGATCTCATTCTTATTCTGATCACCCCTTCTCTCGTGAGGTAGCGCTGTCCGCCTCGTCACCGGAACCTATGTCGTCTTTGGACGCGCGCTTCCAATTTAAACTGACGGAAAAGCCGAAAGTCCACAAGAAAGCAGGAAAGTGCAATTCAAGAGCATCTGATTTGATTTATACCTAGCAAGTTTAACAACCCTTGACAGTTTTGGATGTGGCATCTAGAAGCCACATTCTTCGAAATGGCCCAATTTGCAAAAAAATCAATAACAAAGTGAAACTAACTCACACATAATCTTCAGATATTTCGACATAAATTGAAATTAGTTCAACTTGCCAATTGGAAAAAAATACTAGGTTTTCCCTTTTTTCGAGAAGAGGTTCTTAACTACCCAGTTTAGAAGGGAATTAGAGCTTGTTTGGTACAATTGTAGTTGAAACGTAATAGTGTTGTATTGTGAAGTGTTGCAACTTTTTTGATTTTATAAAACTTATTTTATAGTTGTAACAACTACAAGTGGGGTGAGATAGTTTCTTAAAAACTTTTGTAACTTTGGAGGTGTCATGATTGTGAAGTATTCGTCAAATATATTATAAAAGATGCAGTGCCCATTTTTATAGTCGAAACTGCTATGAAGAAGCGATGCCAATTGGATGCTCTTAGACACCATCATTATTATGCCCTCCAAAACTTATCTACAATTAAGTCCACAACTATTAGAGCTCATTTATTTTAAATCTCATCCCTTCCTTCCTGCAATGCCATTGGTAGGGGAGGGAGGGGAGAAGTAATACTCGCCTGGATTCGAATTTGGTGGGCCGCGTTCATTGCTGCAGTTGACTATGTGGATTTCATATGAGCCTTATACATGAGACTTACATAATTGAATTCATTTGTTTCAAACTTTATCCCTTCCCTACAACTATATGATTCCAAGAGCTGCCAGATTGGGTTAAAAGCAAAGTATTGTTCTACATCATTATTATTGAAATCGAAAAAGATTTTCTTTTACTCCGATAATGACATCATAGATATTTGTATTTTGCTCAATCAGTAATCAAGGATCTGAAATTTTTTTTTGTACAATCAAGTATTTCCATTTCTTAAATTTGGTCCAAAGTAGTTTCTCCATTATTATTGCGAGGGTCCCTTTTTTTTCTTTTTGCTAATGTGGCTCGCTTAGTCAGCATAATTGTTGACATGGTGGGCAACTCAGCGAAGATTATACAAACTCAATTTAAAATTAATTATAGAATTACGTTTCTTTTTTTCATTTCCTATTCAATTATTTTTTCTCACTCTTCCTTTCTTGGTTTGCATTTGGCCTATTCGCCTTCTCCGCCATCAATTTCGGCACCTACTGCTGGTCACAAACTATGGCAACGCTTAGTACCTCAAATATCACTAGGGTTCTCGTGACACGGAACCGAATCTTATGCATGTACATTCCTGACTTCGTTGGTAACCATCAAATCCCTTTGATAACAAAAAATGACCGGCAAGTTGCTTGGCCCGTTACATGTTAGTAACATGTATAAACAAATACTGACGTTTATAAATAATTATGTATCATAAATCTATGAACATGTATTTTTATAGCTTACCATTATTATAATATTACTAACTTATATACCAAACTAATTTGTCTGATACATTAACACTCATCAGATAAAGATACTAACTAATTTTATTAGGTTATCAACTTTTTATCTTGCTAGCTTTTGGAAAACACTAAAATCTTTTTATACTTCAAAAATTATTAATTGCTTTAATAATCTACCAACATTTATTTTTGCGACTTGTCAAAATGTTGAAATTAAACTTTTAAACGAAATTACCAACTTTAGATTGAATTGTAAAGATTAAAAACCAATATTTATCTTGCTTAGTTTTGAAAAGTACTTACATCTGCTTATGCTTCCAAAATTACCAGCAACATTAATATTCTACCAACATTTATTTTGATGCATTGGCAATTTTATTTGAAACTGTCAACATTTATTTGACTGACGCCCTCACATTGGTACATCACTAACCATATGGTTCTACAGCAGGTTGATTCCTTCGGGATGTCTAAGCGTAACATTAGGCAGAAGAGGGCTGATTTAAGATTTTTCACATTATTTACAAGCATGCACTTGTCTGAAGGGAAAACAATTTTTGCGTCCTAAACTTGACGTGATCGTGCTCCTTTCGTCTTGAAGTTGCATTTCCCATGATCCAAATTTTAAGCTAAATTGGATCACGTCCCTAACACATGTTCTCGTACCAAAATGAAAATGAACAGATTTTAAAATATGAAATCACATATTAATAAGCCTAGACCTCAATTGATTTTGATAGATCCCATGATCCAACGATGTTGATGCACTGAGCTCTCATGAAGCCAATGTCTCCAATGATTTCTCAAGCCCATTCCCATTAATAAATTAAATAAATAAATAAAAGTCTACTCCATACCAAAAGAATGAACAAAGTGATGCATTATTTGGAAATAATTTGAACCATTTATTTGGTTTTCGGAACGATGCATCATAATGATAATGTCCTAAGTGATGTAACGTTATTTTAGAAACCTAAACGCATTTACTCTTAAGTAGGAATAAGAAGAAACTAGTCCATCTTTATTGAAACAAATAACCCGGATCGATCTTTCTGTGGTTGAACGTTTCTTTAATCTTAATAAATCATTAACCCATTCATATATACACTTCCCGATGATGAGGAAACCCCATCCAGACAGACAAATTACCATTATTCATTCAAATAATGGATGTGGTTTATTTCCACTTGCCTACCAAGCCAGTAAAAGTCTTGGACCTCTCTAATTTCATCCTTTCTTGATGGAGTTCCAGATCCTCAAAAGTCTCTGCACCAACATTTATCATTTCTCTAAACAACATGAATGACCAACAAACTTTTCTTTGCCCTGATAACAACCTGGATTTCAATTTTTTTTTTTTTCTGGGAGGGGTTTTTCAATCAAGCACGCCCACCAATTATTTAAAGCACCGTTAGGGGAAAAAATACACTACTATGTAAGAACAATCTTATTTCATATTCTTCCCCAAAATTTTATTTCATTTTATCTTTACAATCTGATCTTTATTCGTATATGCATTTGCTTGTTTATTTCTTCAATACAAAACATGAAACAGTATATCGTCATCCTCGTGAACTACAATGCCGTTTGTGATTTTAGGTAGTGTATTAAGCATTACAATATTGATTCTACTTAGGAAACAAACAAAACCATTTGATTACGATGCGATATTATATAACGGCATAATTGATCAAAGTCATGATATTGTAGTATAGTTTGTTCAATCCGACCAGTAACGACAAACAACTTCAACGAGGATTTGCTTGTTAGTCTACGCTAATCCCTACGGAATGAGCTGTAGGAAAGGCACTCTTTTTTACATTATTGTAACGTCAATTTGCCAACGTATATAATATAGTTTTCGAATGTCTTTTGTCTGTATGTACGCTTCACATCAAGACATCTTCAATCGACATATTTCTTTCCTCCTAAACGAACACATCTATGGGAAGGAATAGCTTTTACTTACCTCCATATCAACAAAGCCTCTGCAGACATTTATTAACAACATCCTATAATCCATATCAATCTGCCTTACTACCATTGTATTAGTACAATCCTCTTGAGACGAAAAAAAAGAAAAAGAAAAAGAACCCACTCATTCAAAAGATCTGACATACATTTTCCTCGTCAACCTCTCCATATGTAGATGACTATAAAGGCGGAACCAAATACTAAGAGAAGCATTCTAGAAAAAGTTCCACTCTATCATGTGTAAAAATTACATTTCATAATTTCTTCCCCATAATTAATTTTATTTTACCTTTACTATTCAATCGTTATTACTATATGCATGTTCACACGTAGCCAGTAGACTGTCATCCTCATGACCAATAATGCCCATCATAAGCTTAATTCCTTAAAAGAAAAAACCCTAATTTTCAGTCTAATTCTAATTATGGCTTGAACTTTTTTGTTTGAAAAAGAATTTCAACTTTCACTCTTATCTTAAATGTACGCATACATCTAGATATCACTACTAGTCATCAATATCAAGGCCAGGTAGATGTTTATTATCAGAACTGCATCTTATACACATCATCACCTTTGCATGGATCAACAACAAGCTCCTAATGTTAATAACTTTAAAGAAACCGGTGGCAGGTGTTGACGCATGGGCAGTTATGCGACTAAAGTCAAAGTTGAGTCCTTTTAGACAAAAAAGAAGAAGTTGTGGGTAGAATTGGGATTGAACCTAAAGTTGGGAGTTTTTATAGAGAATTAGCCCGGTCATCGTATCATCATGTCTTGTTATAACTTCCCATTTATAATTTGAGGTAGTGCATTGAACATGTCAACAAATTCGATTCAACTTAGGAAACAAACAAAACCCATTTTGGTTATGATGCAATATTATATTACAATATCATTAATTGATCAAAGTCATAATATTGTAGTATATTTCTTTCATTATATCCAATCCCTAATGACAAACAACTTTAATGAGTATTCATGTCAATTTTCTTTTCTATTATTATTTATTAATAAAAAAATGAGTCAAGCCAGTTATGTTGTATCTCATACTTCAATCAAAGCTTCACTTGAACCTACTAGAAACTTCGGATTTATGGATTTCATTATCCACATGTTATCACAGGATGTCAACCACAGTTTGGAGTGGTTAAGGTTCGTGCAGAGTAAATGTATTCCCAAATATGAATTCGTGATTCTCCCCACTCTTGAAGTGCCAACAATAACACATAAATCTGTTAAAAGAAAAAAGAAGGATTGATCAAAATCATCTCATTTACATAATGAGATCAATTTAACATAAGGCCGTAACTCATTTAGTTGTTGATTGTGCAAACAAGATCGTCATAATTGTGCAACTTGCCCAAACCCAACAAACACATCTTCCCATATTTACTGTCAAGCAATTTTTAATTGCCTCAATAATCCAATGTCCATATACTGTAAATTCTCTAGGACTGTTAATATAATAAATGTATTAATATGCTTGTAGCTCCATTCAAATTGAGTTATAGAGTCTCACTTGATTTCGTCTCTAGTAAAATGTCTGCATCTAATCTTCAATTGACATTAAACAGCAGTAATGAGGTGGCTCTATGCATGAATTTGATAGTTGTCTTCTGATTTTCCGATAAACAGGTCTCTTCTTCACGACTAATATGTTAATACGCGTACCATCATCATTAAACACCATTGCAATCTATTTTTTTTTTATTAAATTAGTTGGTGGAGAATACACACCTTCCGCATGATGTTGTGGAAAATTAGGTGTGCAGTAATCGTCCTTTCCTATGCAGTATGCGTCTGGGACCGTTGGATGGCGCATTATGCGTTTTGCACATATAGCCCCGATCGACTTTTCAATGCTAGGACACTTTTACTCTAAATAAATGACTACCCCATTCGTATATATTTCCGGATAAAAAGGAAACCCTACCTATGTTAATTTTCATTATTCACTCTAATAACATAATTTTGGTTCATTCATTATAAATATTTTGTCTTCCAAGCCAGGAAAAAAGTCTAGGACGTCACTAATTTCATCCTTTGCTGCGACGGTTCTCGATGCTAAAGAAACTTTGGACGAACATTTATCTTTTCTCTGGGACAACATAAATCATACTAACTTTTTTGTCGCAATGACATATTGGATCTCAATTTTATTAGGGAGGAATTTATCCATCAAGCAAGCCCACCAATTATTAGATGCACCATTAGGCACAAAAAAAAATTACACTTTACAATGTGAAAAAATTGCATTCATATTCTTTTCTAATATATATATAGTATCTTTGCTGTCTAATCTATAATATATGCATATGCTTATTATTTCTTGCATGGCGAACCAATAAACGGTTATCCTCATGGACTACAATGTCCACACATTATCAGAAAAATATCAAAAACAATATTAAACATATTACACTTAAACTAAGTTATGCCAATTTAATTCTAAACATTTTCACATTTTGTCAATTAAGTCCACTGGCCAATTTAGGCCAGAAATTGTTGATGATAATATCAATCTTCCTACGTGGCACAACCGACGGTAACATAGACATTTTATTTTAAATTTTTAAATTTTTTGAGTTTTTGATAATTTTTGGTTTTTATTTCTTTTCTTTTTTTGTTGGGTGACACTTGTTGGCCCTTAGTCCAAAAAAAAGATAAAGAAAAGAAAAGAAAATACCAAAAAACTATTAAAAATACATAAAGATTATTTAGAAATTTCGCGTTAGCACCATCTATGCCACGTAGGATGACTAATACCACATTAGTCATTTTTGACCTAAATTGGCCGGATGAATTTAATTGGCGAAACGTAAAAATGTTTAAGACTAAATTGACAAATTAAAATGTTTAAAAGTGAATTGACACAAATGCAATATGTTTAAGACTCTTTTTGGTAATGTCCCCATATAATCACATCTCTTTTTTTTTTTTTTAGATTCTACTTAGGAAAAAATTATTTGGCTAAAAATTAAAGGAAGCGGTTGTTTATGACAAACACCTTTAGATGAATAAGTGATAATCTTTGCCAAATAGTTAAGAAAAAGAGAGTGTCAACATGAAATAAAATGTTTGACAAAAATGAAATAAAAAGGAAAAAAAATTGCTAAATAGTTATTCAATCGCAGATAATCCATTAGCCAAGAAATTCTAAATGTGACCTTGAAAGTATAGAATTAAAGTAAAATGTCAAAAATAAAAATAATTTAAGGAGTGAGATAAAAGTGATGTGGCTGCGGCGGTGATGACTAAATAATCTTTAGGCATGATATGGCATGGACAAATCTAGTTTGAGAATTAGGAGAGATTTATTTTGGGATTTGTTTTTATAGAAGAATCTCTTCTTCTTTTTTTAAAGAAAAAAGTCAGATGGTGCATTGAAAATAGTAATCCAATGAGTGACGTTTTTGTGATTGACTCATGTATATCAGGCACTAGAAGAGTGGGAGTATTGCTGGTCGGTTTTCTTTTCTAATTCATTAATGGAGAAAAGCAATTCCAGAAGCACCTGCATAGGATGGTTCCATCCGCCATTCCCAAAATGCTTGGAAATTACGTTGGCAATGATTGCCCTCTGATTTTCCCTTTTATTATAACACTTAAATTTTGACGATACATTTAAGTATTTTATTAATTATATAAAAAATTACGGATAAACTTTTAATCTCTAAATAAAAAATAATTTTCATAATTACATCACATATAAAACAAGAGCATTTGCATTGATAGCATTAATTATTAAAATTTCAGGAATTTTTAACAAAATTAAAAGAATTAATTACAATTAGAAGACATGCAGCCGGGCCGGCGCAACCCCTTTCTTCTTCCCTGTTTTTCCCTGCCCGGCTCTCTTCTTCTTCTCTCTCCCTCCGCTCGGACGATAGCTCGGCGACAAAAGCCGAGGCGCGAGCGAGGATAGCAGCGTGGAGAATGCCGTGGGATGCCCAGTCGGCACAGCCTGGCCAGCAACAGGTGGCGTCGTCCTGGAGAAAGGACAGAGAGAGGGATAAAGGAGAGAGACGGAGAGCTCGAGAGGGGCTTCTTCAGCTAAAAATCCAGAGAGAGAGGGAGACGGGAGGAAGCTGCTCGAGAGAGGAAATCCGCGAGGGACATCGAGGGAGAGGGTGTCGTGAGAGAGAGAGAGAGAGAGAGAGAGAGAGAGAGAGAGAGAGAGAGAGGGAGAGAGAGAGAGAAGCTCGGTTACCGGTGGGGAAGAACAAGTTTGGAGGTAACGACACAGGTGGGCCAACAGTCCTCAATTGGTGCGGTTACCGGTTGAGAACGTTGTTCAGACACGCATCTTTCCAAAACAGGGCAGGAAGGAGGGGAACGAGAAACTACCTCGTCAAGGAGGAGTTCTCGGTTGCGGTTACTGGTCAAGCTTGCATGAGGAGGATCTGAAAAGTGTTGCTCGGCGAGAGTGCGCACCGGCAATGAAGCTTTGAACACGAACGAGTTGCTTCGAATCTTCACACCCGAAAAACAGGGGTTTCCAGTGAGAGCGGAACCAATGACGATGACATGGCGATCCCGTGACGACGGCCATGATCAGCAACGAAAAGAAAGAAATGACTCGGAGGGAATTCCCTGTTCTTTCTCTCTTCCAAGGGTAAGCTAACCGATGGCTGGGGATGGCAGACCGGTGATGACTGCTCGACGTCATGTGCTTTCGGGGCTTTTATGGGTGGGCCATGGGCTTGGCTTGGACGAATTGGATTGAGCCCAGCGCATTGAATGACTATCCTTTCCGATTAAATATCTCTACTCTTTCCAAAATCATTCATATATTTTTTACATAGTCATAGTATGAATAAATTGAATAGTAATTTCTAATTTTCTATGAGGGTTCAATTGTTAATTCGAAATGATCAAGCAAAGAATTATAAAAACAGATTGCCAATGGCATTGGGAGGCAATTTGGCAAAAGAAGTATTTCTAAGAGTTATAATAAGTCAGAACTTAACATGAACGTCGATGGAAGTGTTTAACCATGAAGAAGAGCAGCATAATACCATTCGCTAAGGGAGAACTCCGCACGCAGCAGGGCGGAAGCAGGGGAAAATGGCTCCCCTCCCTGATCATCTCCAGTCACCGTTAGATAGCCTTTCATCGCGGTAACTTGAGTTCCGATATAGCCACTTGCTACCATCGCCTGATCACTCCAAGTTCCAACTCCTTTGCTGGTTGGGCCGCCGACCATCAGTCTCAGGAGGAACACATTTCATTTCATCGAGAGCACCATTCTAGAACCCCAAAAAAAAAAAAAAATTGAGCAAAGAAAATTCATCTCCAAAAAGCGATTCCGTTTATTCAGTTCGTGATTTCGAGCGTTCTGAATTGATTCCAGTGGCCGTTGCTGGCATCAATAGCTTCTTTAGTGCCGTGACTCATCTCCTTTGTTTCACTCTATTCCGCAGATGAGAACTTCAAAATGTTTCGGCTCCGCTCGAAGCTTCTCCAACTGTTCAGTTTTCGATCATCGACACATTCTAGAGCTCCTTTCAGTGCTTCGTGAGTCCAATGGCAACTTGAATCCGCTTCGTTAACCAGGTAGCATATCCTGCTCTATTGTCACAAGTAAGAGGCCAAGAGTCCATTCTCTGATTACTGATTTACGTTGAGTGTAGTTGTAAATTCGAGCTCGAAATGGCTATGATCTGTTCCTCAACGGATTGACCATAATCTATTCAATGAAATGAGTCTAAGATCTTGTTGTGAATTGATTCCAGTGATCGTCCGATTTAAAAGCACATTAGTGAGGTTCACATGATATTGTTTGAACTTTTCATCTTCAGACATTATTACGAGTATGTGCCAAACTTGCCAAGAAGGAAACCGACTCTCCGTTTCTTTTCTTTGTGCTTCTGGTGATCCTTTGGTGACTGGTGGTGGTCACCGGCAAGAGGAGAAGGCTTGGAGTCACTGGCACATGCATTGATCTTTAGTAATGATCATAGTACACTTTGATGAACAAACTGAGACGACATCGCTGAGCATTAATTATGATCACAGCAATTCAGATCACGAACTTCGGCCAGACACATGAAAGAGTCGCTAAGTGGAGCGATGTTATGGCTAGTTACTAGCCACGTCCTTTCTACTGAGTCTCCCCGCAATGTCCTCGATACTTCGTTACAAAATCAGTGTGCTCTATTGGCTTCACAATTCCTGTCTTGTCCTTCAGTTATCGGATTACTCCACCTTCATCAATTTCATTGTCCGGAAGCAAGCGATCAATCTAAGAGCACCCACTAAAATCACATCATATTTGTGCTATCTACTTCACTGCGTGCTCTCGAGGGAAACCCATGGTTGACAATCAACATCAAGTGAGTATGTTATACTTATGCCTTGTCTTTAGTCGATAGTTTCTGCATATGACAATCACTGAATGAAACCAGTCAATAGCCTACTTAGATTTAGTAAATTGTGGATTCACTTCTTTCTCAAAAGTGTCGATCTTGTCGCTTTGTCACCAATAGTAGAAAGAGTTTATTCTCATAAGAATCGATGGAATGTTCATGGAGCAGTGAGTGGTGCCGGAATTTCAAAGCTTCTTCTGATAGTCTCGCAAGCAATTCATTCCTCGCTGATGCATTTGGAATCTGAAGGAGAGTGGGAGACTTCTCCTGTTGAAAATGGCGCCGGGCCCAGCAAGACCTCTGGCGCAGCCGGTTCAGATCAACCCCGAAGGTAGTGCAGGCCATGTCTCTGCCGGCGAAACTTTTGAGCATGAAATTGCTGAACGGGCTTTCCTCCGCCGCACTTGATAAATGTGTGCGGGCCACGGGCTTGGCTTGGGCGAATTGGATCGAGCCCAGCGCATTTAATGAATATCCTCTCCACTTACTTGACGAATTGGATGTCATTATTTTTTTGCATTTTTCATTTTGGTTATAATTTAGTCATGATGAAAACTGCCTAAGTTGTCGATTCTACTCGAACTTTTGACTAAAAATCAGGTGTCGACTGCGGCTCCGGAACCTCGAAATTGGGTGAAACAATTTCCTAAAAGCTGTTGTAATCTTGAAGGTGCTATAATTGCGAAATTTTTGTTTTAACACTACTCATTTTTTATGGTCGAAGTAGCTGCACCAAAGCTGAACCAGATAGTCTTATAAAAATAAAAAATGCTTCATACACCCAACATCAAGTATTTCTACTCTTTCTAAAATAATTTGTATATTTTCCGATAGTCATCATATGAATTAGTTACCTAGCAAATTCTATGAGAGTTAAATCGTTAATTCGAAACATTGAAATAATTACAAAAGGAGATTGCCAATGCCATTGGGAGGCAAATTGGCGAAAGAAGTTAAATGCTCAGCTGCCTTTCCTTCGCTGCACTTGACGGGGTAGATTTTACAGTCTTGGGGCACTTGATTTTATAAATTTGCAAATGAACACGAGCATATATCTGATCACCCTTTTCTGATCTCATTCGTATTCTGATGACCCTTTCCCTCGTGGGACTGCGCTATCCGCCTCGTCACTGGAGCCTACGTTGTCTTTGGACGTGCGCTTCCAATTTAAACTAACGGAAAGGCAGAAAGTCCACAACCGAGTAGGAAGTGCTATCCGAGAGTGCCTGATTTGATTTATACCTAGCAAGTTCAACAACCCTCGACAGTTTTGGGAGTCGCATCTGGAAGCCACATTCTTCAAAACGGCCCAATTCAGAAAAATCAATAGTAAAGTGAATCTAGCTCATAGATAATCTTCGGACAATTCGACATAAATTGGAATTAGTTCAACTTAATAATCTGGAAAAAAACACTAAGTTTTCCCCCGTTTAGAGAAAAGGCTCTTGACTATGGAGTTTAGAAAGGAATTAGAGCTTGTTTGGGACAGTTAGAGTTGAACGTAACAATGTTGTATTGTGAAGTGTTATAACTTTTTTTGTTTTATAAAACTTACTTTACAGTTGTAACACCGACAGCTTCCTAAAAACTATTGTAACTTTGAAGGTGCTCTAATTGTGAAGTATTCGCCAAATATATTATAAAAGCTGAAATACTATTTTACTGTCAAAACTACTATAAGGAAGCGATACCAAATAACCTCTTTAATTGGGGTATTGACTTAGTACTCCTATACGCCATCGCTATCTTGCTCTTCCAAACTTATCTACAATTAAGTCCGAAACTACTAGAACTCATTTATTTTAAACTTCAAATCTTCCCTCCTACGATGCCACTGGGCCTGGATTTGAATTCGATAGGTTGCGTTCATTATGGTCATTGATTATATGTTATTCATATGAGCCTTATGTGAGACTTACATGATTGAATTCATTTGTTTTCAACTTATCCCTTCCCTAAAATGCTACATTTCCAAGAAAAGCAAAGTATTGTTCTACATCATTATTAGTGAAATCGGAAAAGATTTTCTTTTTCTGCGATAATGACTTCAAGGGTTTGTATTTTGTTCGATGAGTAATCAATAATCTGAATTTTTTTTCTCTAATGAAGTATTTCAATTTCTTAAATTTGGTTCAAAGTAGTGTCTCCATTATTATTACGAGGGCCATGCGTTTTTTCCTGATGCGGCCTACTTACTCAACACAATTGCTGACATGGTGGCTAGCTCAACGAAAATTATGCGAACTCAATTTAAAATTAATTATAAAATTACTTTTTTTTCCATTTCCTTTTCATTCTTTTTTCTCACTCTTCCTTTCGCAGTTTGCATCTGGCCTCGGCGCCTTCTTTGCCACCAATTTCAGCACACGCCGCTTGCCACAACCATGGCCATGCTTAGTGCCTTGTAGATTACAATGGTTAGTAACACGGAACCGAGTCTTATGCAGGTACATTCTTGACATTGTTGGAAACTACCAAATCCTTTGATAACAAAAAGTGACTGGCAAGTTGCTTGGCCTATTACATTAATAATTACATATCATAAATCTATCAACGAGTATTTCATATTCTTCCCCAAAATTTTATTTCGTTTTGTCTTTACTGTCTGATCTTTGTTCTTATGTGCATCTACTTATTTATTTCTTCAATGCAAAACACGAAACAGTAAACTGTCATGCTCATGAACTACAATGCCCACCATATTATCACGTCTATATTTTCATTTTTCGTTTGTGACTTTAGGTAGTGTACTAAGCATTACAGGATAGATTCTACTTAGGAAACAAACAAAACCATTTGGCTACGATGCAATATTATATAACAACATAATTGATCAAAGTCATGATATTGTAGTATAGTTAGTTCAATCCAACCACTAATGACAAATAACGGGATTGGGACACCAGGAGTACCATTACTTTCGTACGGCGCTCACTTTGGTGCCAAAACTTTTTTTTCGCTCACTTGAGTGCCATAAGTTTAAAAAAACGTTCACTTGAGTGCCACTTTTGACGTGGCCACCGGAAAAGCTGATGTGGCCGCCGGAAAAGCTGACATGGCACCGGTGAACAATATTATAATCTATTATAATATATTTATTAATTTTTTGATTTTTTTTCTTTAAGGCCGGCGAGGGTCACCGGTGACCCTCGTCGGCCCTAGAACCCTCGCCTTGGGCCACGAAGGCCTGGAACTGTGGGCAAGGCCGCGACGGCCTTCACCAGCAGCCGACCAAGATCCGGCGGCCCCACCCCGGGCCTTCGTGGCCCAGGGCGAGAGTTACCGGTGACCCTCGCCGGCCCTAAAAAAAAAAACCAAAAAAGCAAAAAAAAATCAAAAAAAATTCCAAAAAGAGAAGAAACGGTGTCGTTTTGCATGAAAAATCCACATCGGCGCCGAAACTTATTTAAAAAAAAAAAGAAAAATCATTAAAAAATTCCATGTATGCATTTTGGCCGGAAGTGGCACTTAACTGAACAATTTTGACCGGAAGTGGCACTTAACTGAACGATTTCACTCCGATGTGGCACTCAAATGAGCGAAAAAAAAGTTTTGGTACCAAAGTGAGCGCCGTATGAAAGTTATGGCACTCCTAGTGTACTTACCCCGACAAACAACTTTAACGCGGATTTGCTTGTTAGTTTGCGCTAATCGCTGTTGAATGAGCTGTAAGGAAGGCATTCTTGTTTACATTATTCTACCGTCAATTTGCCATTGTATATAATACAATTTTCTAATGACTTTTGTCTGAATGTACGCTTGGCATCAAGGCATCTTCAAGCGGCATCTTTCTTTCCTCTGCACAAACACATCTATTGGAAGGAATAGCTATTTCTTACCTACCTATCGACAAAGTCTCTTCAGATATTAATTAACAAAATCCTATAATCCACGTCAATCTCGCTTACTGCATCTGTATCAGTACAATCCTCTTGAGATGGAAAAAAAGAGAAAAAGAACCCACTAATTCAGAAGATCCAACGTACAGGACATCTTTCTCATCAACCTCTCCACATGTAAGTGAATATAAAGGCGGAACCGAATACTAAGAGAACCATTCTGGAAAAAGTTCCACTCAATTATGTGTAAAAAGTACATTTCATATATTCTTCCCTAAAAATTTATTTCGTTTTACCTTTACCATGCATCTTCTTATTTATTTCTTTCATAATGAAACACGTAACCAGTTTCCGTCATCCTCATGACCTATAATATCCATCATAGGCCTAATTCCTTTAGAAAAAAAATTCCAACTTTAGGTCTAATTCTAATTTTGCTTTGAACTTTTTTTTATCTGAATTTTTTTTAAACTTTCACTCTTATCCCAAATCCATTTTTTCCAAAATTATCAATTTCAAGGCCAGGTAGAGGTTTATTATCTAAACATGCGCCTTCATAAACATCCTCACCTTTGTGTGAAATAACAACACGCTCCTGATGTTAATAATTGTGAAAAAAAAAAACCAGCAGTAGCTTCTAGACACATGGGCATCTATGGGACTAGAGTCATAGTAGAATTTTTTTTTAGACAAAAAATATTTTTGAGCAGAATCGGGATACAACTAAAAGTTGTGAGTTTTTCTAGAGAATTAACCTGTTCATCATATTATCATGTCTTGTTATAACTTTCCATGTATAATTTGAGGTAGTGTATTGAACATGTCAACAAATTCGGATTTACTTAGGAAACAAACAAAAACCATTTTGGCTATGAGGTGATATTATATTACAATATAATTGATCAAAATCATGATATTATAGTATAGTTCATTCATTATATCCAATTACTAATGACAAACAACCTAATGAGTACTCGTCGTCAGTTTTCTTTCCTATTATTAGTCATTATTAGAAAAAGTGAGTCAAGTCAGGTGTGCTATATCTCGTACTTCAATCAAAGCTTCACATGCACCTCCTAGAAACTTTAGATTTATGGATTTCATTGTTCACATGCTATCACAGGATGTCAACCACAAAGTTTGGATTGGTTAAGGTCTGTGCAGATTAACATGTATTCCCAAATATGACTCCGTGATTCCCCCACATTTGAGGGTCAACATTAATGCCTTGTGAATATGTGAAAAGGAAAAATAAGGATCAATCAGAATCATTTATGTAATGAGATCAATTTAACGTTAATTGTTGATTGTGCAAACAAGATCATCATAATTGTGCAACTTGCCCAAGCCCAAGAAACAAATCTTCCCATATTTACTGTCAATCAATTTTTAATTGTCTCAATAATTTAATATCCATATACTGTAGATTCTTAATATATTAAATGTGCTAATATGCTTGTAGCTCCATTCAATTGGGGTATAGAGTCTCACTTGATTCCAACTCTAGTAAAATGTCTGCATCTAATCTTCAATTGACATTAAACAACAGTAACGAGGTGGCTCTACGCGTGAGTTTAATGGTCCTTTTTGATTTTCTGATAAACAATTCTCTTGTTTACTAATATGTGGTAATAGGCATGATATCATCATTAAACGCTATCGCAATCTATTTTTTTATTTTATTTATTAAATTAGTTGGTGGAGAGTACGCACCTTCCGCATAATGTCACGGAAATTAGGAATGCAATAATCGTTCTTTCCCATGCAACACATGCGTCTTGGACTGTTGAATGGCGCATTACGGGTTTTGCACATATAGCCCCGATCAACTGATGCTTGGAATTTTTAATCAAAATAAATGACTACCCATTCATAAATATATCCGGATGAAAAGGAAAGCCTACCTATGTTGACAAATTTTCATTATTCATTCTAATAATATAAGTTTGGTTCATTTACTCTAAATATTTTACCTTCCATGCAAATAAAAGTTTATACCCTCACTAATTCCATCCTTTGCTGCTAAAGCTCTGGATTCTCGGAAAACTTTGGACCAACATTTATCTCTTCTCTAGGAAATATTAATGATACTGACTTTTTGCCCCAAATACATCCTTGATTTCATTTTTTATTAGGAAGGGATTTATCCATCAAGCAAGCACACCACTTATTGAATGCACCATTAGGCGAAAAGAAGATACACTTTATTATATTCATATGCTTGTGTCACGGGTTGATCGTTTGGGATTGTGACCGTGCGATGACTTAAACTATTTTGGATTGGGGGTCGTTGGCGCCTAAACCAAGCCTTTTTCGAATTGATCGATCACTCAACTCACTTAGATCGTAGAAAGAGAAAATTTAGAGAGAAAAGCTTTGAAAAGATAATAGAACTCAGATTGCTAAATAGTTGGATTAATACAAATGATAGGAGGGCACCCATTTTTATACTTGAGGCTCTCGAATTACAACCATTGATTGAGTTTGGATCCAGCAGACGGGATCGTACTGCCCCCCACCTACCATCTATCGGTATTTATGTCAAGAAAATTCTAGATCACGGTACAATTACGGTATCTCCTGTCTCTGAGAATGTTCCACAAGCACTTGGATGCTCCCAAGGGCATTTTGGTCGTTCTTTCTCAATCATGAACGCTCCATTGATCACGGAAACCTCGGATCCATGACACTTGTTTGTTTCTTCCACAGCATAACACATAACCAGGAAATAATCATCCTTGTGGCCTACAATGCCACTAGATTGTGTAATATAGTTGGTTGGTTCACAATATCCGATCACTTATGACAAGTACCTTCAGATAAATAAGCGACAATCTTTGCTAAAAAGTTAAGAAAAGGGGTGTCAACATGAAATGATAGGTTCGACAAATAATCAAGGCTTTTTGGATAATTTTACCAAAATGCAGTATATCAATCCACGTTTGATTATTACTATTGCATCTTCTAATTTTTGAAAAGGTCATTACAAAAAAAAATTTGGGCTAATATCACAAAAAACCCAAAACTGATACACATTTAACAAATTTATCCTAAACCGGTACACTTATGACAAATTTACTATATGTTAGTTTCATTAAATTTTACGGTCAAATTGTTGATTTGAATGACACGTGACACATGACTGGTGTACCAATTTGGGATTTTATTCTCTATTTGTCACAATTGTATAAGTTTTTGTGGTATTAATCTAATTTAATTAATGATATATTTGTCACATGTAAGTGAATATAAAGACGGAACTGAATACTAAGAGAACCATTCTGGAAAAAGTTCCACTCAATTATGTGTAAAAAGTACATTTCATATATTCTTCCCTAAAAATTTATTTCGTTTTACCTTTACTATGCATCTTCTTATTTATTTCTTTCATAATGAAAAACATAACAAGTTTCCGTCATCCTCATGACCTATAATATCCATCATAGGCCTAATTACTATGGAAAAAAAATCCCAACTTTAGGTCTAATTCTAGTTTTGCTTTGAAATTTTTCTGTCTGAAATTTTTTTGAGCTTTCACTTTTATCCCAAATCTACCCATATGTTCAAATATTGCTACTAGTTTTTCCAAAATTATCAATATCAAGGCCATGTAGACGTTTATTATCTAAACCTGTGCCTTCATAAACATCCTCACCTTTGTGTGAATGTGAAATAACAGCAAGCTCTTGACGCGTGGGCATCTATGGGACTAGAGTCAAAGTAGCTTTTTTTTTTTAGACAAAAAATATTTTTGAGCAGAATTGGGATAGAACCAAAAGTTGAGAGTTTTTCTAGAGAATTAACCTGTTCATCATATTATCATGTCTCGTTATAACTTTCCATGTATAATTTGACGTAGTGTATTGAGCATGTCAACAAATTCGAATTTACTTAGGAAACAAACAAAAACCATTTTGTCGATGAGGCGATATTATATTACAATATAATTGATCAAAATCATGATATTATAATATAGTTCATTCACTATATCCAATCACTAATGATAGACAACCTAACGAGTACTCGTCGTCAGTTTTCTTTTCTATTATTAGTTATTAATAAAAAAAAGTGAGTCAAGTCAGGTGTGCTGTATCTCGCACTTCAATCAAAGCTTCACATGCACCTCCTAGAAACTTCAGATCTTTGGATTTCATTGTTCACATGCTATCACAGCATGTCAACCACAAAGTTTGGATTGGTTAAGGTCGGTGCAAATTAACATGTATTCCCAAATATGAATCCATGATTCCCCCACTCTTGAGGGGTCAACAATAATACCTTGTGAATATGTGAAAAGGAAAAAGAAGGATCAATAAATCATCTCATTTACGTAATGAGATCAATTTAACATTAATTGTTGATTATGCGAACAAGATCATCATAATTGTTTAACTTGCCCAAGCCCAAGAAACAAATCTTCCCATATTTACTGTCAATCAATTTTAATTGCCTCAATAATTCAATATCCATATACTGTAGATTCTGCAAAATTGTTAATATGTTAAATGTGCTAATATGCTTGTAGCTCCATTCAAATGGGGTATAGAGTCTCACTAGATTCCGACCCCAGTAAAATGTCCGCGTCTAATCTTCAATTGACATTAAACAACAGTAACGAGGTGGCTCTACGCATGAATTTGATGGTCGTCTTTTGATTTTCTGATAAACAAGTCTCTTGTTTACTAATATGTGCTAATAGGCATAATATTGTCATTAAACGCTATCGCAATCTTCTTCTTTTTTTATTAAATTAGTTGGTGGAGAGTACGCACTGCCGCATAATGCCATGGAAATTAGGCATGCAATAATCGTCCTTTCCCGTGCAGCATGCATCTTGGACTGTTGGATGGCGCATTATGGGTTTTGCACATATAGCCCCGATCGACTAATGCTTGGACATTTTTAATCTAAATACATGACTACCCATTCATATATATTTCCGGATGAAGAGGAAAGCCTACCTATGTTGAGAAATTTTCATTATTCATTCTAATAATATAAGTTTGGTTCATTCACTCCAAATATTTTGCCTTCCATGCAAGTAAAAGTCTATGCTCTCACTAATTCCATCCTTTGCTGCTAGAGTTCTGGATCTTCGACAAACTTTGGACCAACACTTATCTCTTCTCTAGAAAATATTAATGATACTGACTTTTTTGCCCCAAATACATCCTTGATTTCATTTTTTATTAGGAAGGGATTTATCCATCAAGCAAACCCACCAATTATTGAATGCACCATTAGGCAAAAAGAAGATACACTTTATTGTATGCATATGCTTGTTTCTTTCTTCCACAGCATAACACATAACCAGAAAATAGTCATCCTCGTGGCCTACAATGCCAACATATTATCACGTATCGTGTTTTTTTTTAAAGTCTACTTTGGAAAAAAAGAAGAAGAAGCAGTTGCTGATGATACAATAATATAAAACAACAAAATTGGTCAAAGTCATGATTGTGTAATATAGTTGGTTGGTTCACAATATCCGATCACTTATGATAAACACCTTTAAGCGATAATCTTTGCCAAAAAGTTAAGAAAGGGGGTGTCAACATGAAATGAAAGGTTCGACGAAAACGAAATAAAAAGGAAAATTTTTTCCCTAAATGGTAATTCAATAGTGGATAACGCATTAGCTAAGAAATTCTAAATATGTGAGATTGAAAGTATAACATAAACCACTTATTCTTTAAGTGCACCTGGACAAATAGTATATGGCATAGTATTTTGGCACAAAATGGAATTTGGTGTTTTCCAGGAGGTTGGAACTTTGAATTTCAATGGATGATTGGGGTCACCAAGGGCAAAAACTTGGAGACGAGGCTCCTCAAGTTGTCTTTCTTAGTGACTATCTATTACATCTAGATGGAACGCAACTATAGAGGGTTTCAAAACAAGTCAATTGAGCCTCATCTTCTGTTGACTAGAATTCGAAATGTTGCAAGAGGTAGGGCATTACTCTACCGATGGTGTAAGCCTTCCCAAGCAAATGTTTTATTGTCTACCCTTCCTCCATCTTCTCGCATAATTATTCTTTGAAATGTTAGGGGATTCCCTTTTAACTTTTGTACCTCATCTGATTAATGATATTCATATATTTACATAAAAAAGTTAAAGTATAAAATTAATGTAAAATATCAGAAACAAAAATAATTTAAGGAGTGAGATTAAAGTGACTTCGTTAAGGGGGTGATGACTAGATAATATTTAGGCATGATATGGTACGGAGAAATCCAGTTTAAGAATTGAGGGAGATTTATTTTGGGATTTTCTTTTCTAGATGAATCTCTATTGAAAGAAAAAAGTCAGATTGTGAATTTAAAATCCAACAAGTGATGTTTTTGTGATTCGCTTATGTATATTAGCACCAGGAGCATGGAAGTATTTCTTCGTTTTTCTTTTCTATTTCTCTTATTAATGAAAAAAGCCAGTCAAGTCAAGAATCACCAACATCGAATGGTTCCGCGCACCTTCCGCAAAATGCTACGGAAATTAAGCGTTTCTTTTCTATTTCTCTTATTAATAAAAAGTTCTTTTCTTTTTTCTAGGAAAATGACATAATAAGGATTTGTATTTTTGCTAGATAAGTAATTGAATAACTGAATTTTCTTTTTACACAATCAAGTATTATTTTTTTGAATTTTGTTCAACGTAATGTCTCCATTATTATTGCCAGGTCATGTGTTTTTTTTCCCCTGGGATGGCTTGCTTATTTAACACAACTGCTGACATAGTAGCACTCAACGAAAATTATGCAAACTCAATTTAAAACAAGTATTCAATAACTGAGTTTTCTTTTTACATAATCAAGTATTATTTTCTTGAATTTTCTTCAACGTAATGTCTCTATTATTATCGCCAGGTTATGTGTTTTTTTCCCCTGACATGGCCTGCTTATTTAACACAACTGCTGACATAGTAGCATACTCAACGAAATTATGCAAACTCAATTTAAAACAAAGGAAAATCCTCCGTTTCTTTTTTCTATTTCCAATTCTTTCTTTTTTCTCAACCTCGGACCTCCACACCTGCCGCTTGCCACCACCATGGCAATGCTTGGCACCTTTGCAGATTGCTAGCGCTCCGGACAAAAACAAAGTTTTATGCAGGTACATCTTTGACATTGTCGGTGACCGTCACGTTGTCATTTTTTTCGTACTTCATTATTCTTTCTTTATTTATTTGGCCGCCACGCGCTTTCCCCTTACTTGTCCGACTTTTGTATTCAAAAAGGCGTCCGATCAACCGGTCAAACTTAGATGAAAGAAGACACCAATCTTGTTGGCCAGATCTTGAGATATATTTCCCACGGAATAGCAAACCTTCAGTTATCTAAAGAAACCACCGCACAAGAAGCATGCTTGTTGCTAATTAAATTGGAGTATGATTAGTTAGCATTATTTTTATACTAATCCTATTTCCGGTTAATTAATTTGGTTAAGGAAGGATTAGTAGGGATTATTCATGGTTAATTATTTTGGAGGAATAATTAATTATAATTATGTTATTTTATGGAAATTAATTATTTATGAAAATATTATATTTTGTGGAAATTAATTATTTATTTATAATATTAATTAATTTCGAATTATTGGTTATTTTGGATAATTAATTATTTTGGAGAAATAATTAATTAGGATTATTTGTTGAGGATGGATTAAAGTGGGCAATAATTACATATATTCGATTATTGCTTATGGATGAAAGGTTGATAGTTATTTATAATGGTATGATTTGGACGTTAAATAGTCATGGAATATCTTATGAAAATGAATTACTTTTGTTAAGTAATTATTTATGGAATTGATAAATAGTTATGACTATTTTGTGTGAGAGCCAGTTAATTATCGAGATAATTAACTGAAGTATTTTTCCTAGGTATTGAGATGGATTATGAGAATCGTGGGAGTTTATAATTATTTAGTTATAGTCAATTATTTATGGGAGTAATTGGCTATGATTAAATAATGGAGGTATGCAATCGTTTAGTAAAGTACGTATTTCTTGAGAATTATGCAGACTCGTGTGATTGCGTGCTGAAGTAATCAAGGGAGATTACTTAACTGTATTTTCTTTACGTGTGAAAGTTGCGGTATTTTGATATGTGCGCACAACCACACCTATTTTAATTGATGAGGAAAGAGGAAACTGGCATGAGTGGTAGATGTGCTCGTATGATCACGTGAAGGAAAATGCGACTGATGGATTTCGAGGAAAGCATCACCAATGGATTTTGGATACTCGATGGATTTCGGTTACTTGATGGATTTCGGGTAAAGCGTTACCAATGGATTTTGGATACCCGATGGATTTTGGAAGACGTGATTGATGGATTTTGGTTACTCTATGGATTTCGGGGAAAGCGTTACCAATGGATTTTGGATACCCGATGGATTTCGAAAGACGCGATTGATGGATTTCAGGGAAAGCCTTATCAATGGATTTTGGATACCCAATGGATTTTGGAAGACGCGACTGATGGATTTTAGTTACTCGATGAATTTCGGGGAAAGCATTACCAATGGATTTTGGATACCCGATGGATTTCGGAAAACGTGACTGATGGATTTCGGATACTCGATAAATTTCGGGGAAAGTGTTACTGATGGATTTTGGATTTGGCCCTAAGTTGAAGCAGTAATTTGGATACGTATGGAGACTCAAAGTATGAAATTAATAATTACTGTGCGTTCTAGGTGATTGAATATGTTTACTGTATAATGGTTGCATGGTTTCATGCATGTATTGAACATGTGAAATGTTAGATGCCGGGGAAAAATGATAGGGTCTTGATGCGTGTTTACGCGTGGAGATGCATGATTGGAACATGCCTAATTAGTATATACTTGGAATGGTATATATGCGGTATTCTAATTGTGAATATTGGTTTGCCTTTGTATGGCCTGTGTGACTAATATTGTGCAAGGTATATGCTGCCACGAGGTAAGGTTGCCTGCGATTAGATTTGATTGAGGTTCCATTGCATGTTATAGACAGAGCAAAACGGTGGTCACTTGGCTTTTGAATGGTTATCGTTGATAGGTTGCATGATTAGGTTGTACTTGAGGCGAGCAAATTTCTTAGCTGAGGTTTAAGATAATAACTTGCTAAGATTTTATCTTACTAGTTATAATATAACCATTTTCAGGTCTCTGATGGATGCACTTGGCTGTTGGTTGTTGGGACTGATCAAACCTCGAATCTTAAGGATAAGGGAGGAAATAGATTGACCCATTTGCCCTTATATATGTATTTTGTGCGCCTAATAATAGGACTAGGTTGGAACGAGGTTGTTGTGAATTGTCTATTTTCTGACTATCCCTATTATTGATGTTTGATCAGGGTTTTATTTTTGTTTTCGCATGTGCATATTTCTAAGATAAAAAGAATGGTCGGCAACGCGTCTTGAGACGTTGCATTCCAATGACCACAAGTGAAAAGGGGATCGTTGCGTGCTCGAGGGTTTATAGCGTGACATCCACAACGCTCCCCGCCCACTCATCTTACCATCACCATCTTCAGGGGCGCATCCGCCTCCGGACCATGGGTGGAAGAGATTCGGGTAATTGGGGGGCTGTGTTTTTCATGTTTCATAGATTGTTTCTAGGTAAAATCACGTGCCATTGATTGATATAGCGATACTCGTTATTGATTTACACGTTCTAATTTGAGGAAATTTCCTTCAATCAAGATCGTAGTTAAAACACAACCTTAACGAAAATGACTCACTACATCACAAATCGAGTAGCAGACACCTCTCGAACATAGTAAAAGATTTAAAAAGATGTTCGTTGTGCAAGTAATTCAAAAGGAGCATGATTATCATATCTTCGGTTTGTGTATCAATGGTGCATGGTAGAGTACGGATGATTGATGTCATCTATACCAACAAGAAAAATAAACAAAATTGACTGAAAAATCAGTCCAGATTATACAACCTATGAATTGAACTCAGCTCCTACGCCCGTAGATCTGAATGTTTTTTTTATATTAAATTGTTGATTTGGTTCAGCCAAAGGATATTAAACAATAATGTCTCCTCTCTCTATCCCTCTCTGTCCTATAAAAACTTAATCACTATAAGGATCCGCACGTATTACGCTCGGAAGAATCAGAACGCCAGCTCGACTAAAAGGAGAGCTGAATAGCTCAAGAGGGGCGAGCTGAAGGAGCACACGAAGATGGCTACTCGTGCGAATTTGACGGCATGGTTGATCGTGCTGATTGCAGCCGGCTTCATAGAGGTTGACATGGCGGCGGCGGCGACGTACACGGTCGGAGAGGAATTGGGGTGGACTGTCCCCTCCAACATGTCCTATTACCAGTCTTGGGCTAACTCCAAGAGTTTCATGGTCGGCGACAAGCTATGTATGAGCCCCTCGTTTTACCTCGTTCTTTTCCCTTCATTTGTTTCCTATGTTCCTCGGACACGTACAAGGTTTTGTCTTTCACCATTAATTTGTCGGGCAATTTTTCAAGTGAACTATTCATAAACGGAGCGATTTGCACGTATCTGTGAAAATGAATCGAGTTCCCACGACTCGTATTGTCTATCGAAATCCGGCCCTTCAAAGATTTAGTTTTCAGTCATTTAGAGCTCCAGATTTATGGATATGACTTGATCGATGCCGATCATACTTCTTGCGTAATTTCTACAATATAATCTATTCTACACATCACATCATTCATGAAATGAGCATAATTGATTTCAGCTTTCAATTGGACGGGGACGCACAATGTGGCTGAAGTATCGAAGGCCGAGTATGACAACTGCACCCAGGTCATATCCGACTTAGGCAGCCCGGTGGACATCCAGCTTTTGAAGGGCGGGTCTTACCATTACATCTGCACCGTCAATTCCAACTGTGAGCTGGGCCAGAAGCTGTCCATCACCGTCGGATCATCCGCACCCACTCCTCCGACCTCACCAAGTAATTCCGCTTCGTCAACGGCTCTCGCCTCCAGCATCCTGGTCCCTACATTCCTCACCGTCACATGTCTCAACTTACTGTGTCATTACACTCGCCATTGAATCGAACGTGGTACAACATGTTCGATAAACACAACAATGTCATCTCTATAATGTATGGAAAATAAGGTCAATTGTCTCTTTCTTCGCCTATAAGAAAAGAGTCAATTCATGTCAGTTGGATTGCCTGCTGTTCATTGATTTCTACATGTTGATTTCAATCGATGGATTCCCTAAATCTGAACTACTAGCGATGGTGCCATTACACCATCGTCACCATCGCCAATCCTGAGCTTGCCGTCACCAGCTAGAGCTCAGCCTGGATTTGGGCAGGTGAGCCACGACAGAGCTTGGGCTAGCGAGCCCTAAGTTCATTGGCCGGAGCTCCACCTAGATCTAAACAGGCGAGTCGCAAGGCTGCTAGCCTTGGCCGAGCTACGGCTCGCCTGGATCTGGGTAGACAAGCCCCGAACTCGCTAGCCGCAACAGAGTTCGTAACTCGCCAGATCCGGGCAAGTCCGAGCTTGACCACTGCCAGCGATCTCGACGCAACCTAGATCGGCCGAGCCTCGAGTTAGTTCGGGCTTGCTGGCCTGCGTCTTAGCCAGTTGCCATCGAGCGACACCAGTAGAGGAAAAGGGGAAAGAAGAAAGAAAAGAGAAAAGAAAGGGAAAAGAAAAAGAAAGAAAGAATAAAATAATAAAAAATTCAATTTTTAAAAAAAATTAAAAAATTATTTTCGTCAAATTATTTCAATTTAGAGGTATCCACATTTTTTTATTTACTAATATATTATTTAATTTACTTTATAAATTTGATGTGAAATTTTTATTCAAATAATTTATATGTGAAAAGTTTAAAGTGAACTAAAAAGTGAGAGTAGATTTTCTTAAATTAAGTTAAATATTAATATATGTTGGTAATATGAGTCGGGTATAGGTCATCAAATTTACATTGCATGAAAATGGGTCAAAAACGGGTTAAATGGGTCGATATGGGTTGGACCATTTTTTATCCGATCCAAATCCGACCCGACCCACCCATTTGACACCCCTATTAATTACGCCTATATTATATAATAGGAAAGTCAGAAAAAGTTAGGTGATAAATATAAACAAACACGTCTTAAACCCAATCCGCCTTCTCCACTTCACTTCCTTAGCCACCAAAGCTTGCGAAGGCGTGATGCGTGCACTAATGTGTATGACGCTAAGATATGTCTAGTAAGTTGAAAGATGGCCCTCCACAAGCTCCATCACATACAATTGAACCGAACGAAGAACCCAATCCAGTGATCGAGAGAAGATGCGATGAAGCCTAATTTGGTTCAAATTCCAGCACTCCACTCATCAAGGTTTTACTAAAGAGAGTCTTATCGACAGTGCCTCAAGCCATAGTGTTCATTTGATCAATGGAAAATTGTCCAAAAAGTCATAAACATATCGTGCGGTTCCTAATTCAGTTATAAACTTTTTAATTATATCTATTCGTCCTAAACCTCTTGCACTGTGGCAAATTCAGTTCTAAATTTTTCCATTATATTAATTTAGTCATAAACCTTTTAATAATTTGCTAACATAGTCTTTTGGTGATTTCCAATCAAAATTACCTAGAATGACTACATTGCTAGATCATTATAAGGTTTATGACTAAATTGGTAAATTGTCAAAATGTTTAGAATTAAATTGATTGTCATACAATAAATTTAGGATTAAAGTAACACAAATAGAGGATTTATAATTGAATTGGCTGCCGTACAATAGGTTTATGACATTTTGGACCATTATTCTCTTAATCAATTGTTTATCAAGCTTACAATTGACACAAAGGAGTCATAAGCAATGTCCAAAATAGATGAAAGCAAAGCAGCACAAGAAAGAGGACTTGCGACGAGGGATTGGCGGTGAGGTACCTGGGGAAGTTTCTTTCTTGTAATGCTAAGGAAAGCGACGCGAAGATAAGATCACGCCATACGAACTTCGTTAAGTATGTGTTTTTTTTTTTTTTTTGATGACCCAGGGAACCCCGCATCCCGCACCCCGCCGACAGTTAGGGGAGTAAACCCTGGGGGCCACATGTGCTAGCTACCACATACATGCAACCAGGTAAGTCACCCTATGACGAAGCTGGAATTCGAACTCTCGACCTTTTGTGAGAGGAAGAGAGCGCAAACCAGCAACGCCACCCAGGTGGGTGGTTTCGTTAAGTATGTGTTCATCCATCCTTCATCCAATGTCCTCGGTCCAAGTGTTGTTGGAGCATCAAAAGCAACCAAAATAGCACTTGACTTGTTACAGCCTTACCCCATCTTCCGGCGCTAGGTGATGTGCGATGCATAAGAGAGATCGATGGCTGATCACGACGGGACCCGAGTTGAATTAAAGAGAGAGCGGCGAGTACAACACTAGAAAATATGGATTTCTCGTCATTGGGACGCAATGCCTACGTAGTTAATACACAGCCCGTCGTCGCCGTTTATGATATTGGCCATACACAAATATTATAAACTCGACAAAGACATACGATTTCCTTTTTCCCTGTATCCTGATTGTAATCCTACTTTCGATACATTAACAAGTTTTCAATTCAGATAATGTTCCTTCTAAGACTATCCATCACAACAAGTCAATAATAAAAGAGTCCTGGTACCTTAGGGAAACTCAATTCGTTTTCTACCAGATATATTAGTGAAAAAAAAAAAGAAAAAAAAAGAAAAAAGAAAAGCAGTAGTTTTCCAATTCTCTAAATCACTAACCCCAGATAAGTTAGTTATAGCTGCTCAGTCAACCTCATTCTTCTATGAAAATGTCATTCGCGAAGTTCCAATGGTCTCACAAGTTGTTCATTCCTTGCTGATTTTATTTGGCAGCTTGAGAGTCTACCCGCTAGTCATTGAAGCACATCCATCCGAACCTAACCAGTTTGCGCTAGGGCTTGTTGACGGAAGCGTCTATGTGCTGGAGCCAGTGGAATCGCTCGCTCTCTCTCGGTCATCCTCGCGCTCCCCCGCCACGTTCCCTCAAAAGTCGCAGGGTCAAGAAGGAGACGAGGACATTGAACAAGCAGAGGCATCGACATGGTCTTGTTTCTGGGCTTTTATGGGTCCAAGTAATGCAAGTTGGACTTGATAGATGTTGATGGGCCATGGGCTTGGTTTGGACGAATTGGATCGAGCCCAGCGCATTTTTACTGAATATCCTTTCCAATTACTTGATGAATTGAAGTCTCTTCCATGTTATTATTTTTTACGTTTTTCATTTTGGTTTTAGTTAGTCATAACAAAAACTTCCTAAATTGCTAAATTTGCTTAAATAATCAACTAAAATCAGGCGTCAATAGCAGCTTTAGCATATCAAAATTGGGTAAAGCAATTACCTCAAAAGGCTGTTGTAATCTTGAAGTAGCTGCAATAGTGAAATATTTGACAAACATCTCACAAAAGCTACATCAACCATCTTTTATAGCTGAACTTACTGTCAGGAAAACTCACCAAATAGTCTCTCTAGAAAAAAGAAGAAGATCTTGTACACCTAACAATAATTATTTTTACTCGTTCCAAAATCATTCATATATTTTCAAATAGTCATTACTCGAATTAATTATATAGCAATTTCTATGAGAGTAAAATTGTTAATTCGAAACCTTCCAGCAAAGAATTATGAAAGGAGATTGCCAATGGCATTGGGAGGCAATTTGGTAAATTAGAACTCAACAAAAACGTCAATGGAAGTGTTCGATCATGAAAAAGAAGAAGCAAAATGCCATTCGCTAAGGGAGAACTCATGCACGCAGAAGGGAGGGAGGAAGCAAGGGAAAATGGCTCCATCTTCCATCATCTCCGGTCATTTCAAGTGTTAGATAACCTTTCGTCGCACCGTCGACCATCAATCTCACGAGGGACATGATTGTTCATTTCATCAAGAGCATCGTTCCAGAACCAAAAAAAAAAAAAATGGAGCAAGGAAATTTCATCTCAAAAAAGCGATTCTGTTCGATTCAGTTCGTGATTTCAAGCATTCTGAATCGATTTCAGTGGCTGTGCCCAGCGTCGACAGCCTCTTCAATGCTGCGACTCATATCCTTTGTTTCACTCTGTTCTGTGGCCAAGAGCTTCAAAATGTTCCAGTTCCGCTCGAAGCTTCTCCACCTATTCAGGTTTTGATCATCGACATGTGCTAAAGCTCCTATCAGTGATTCAAGCGCCAACCACGGCCTCATTAACCAAGTAGCATCTCCTGCTCTGTTGTCATTAGTAATTCCGAGAGTCCGATTCTCCAATTATAATGAAATTGATCATAATTGAATCTGTTTCTTCGATTTCTATGATCTCTTCCTCAACCGATTGACCATAATCTGTTCGATGAAATGAGTCTAGGATCTTGTTGTGAATTGATTCCAGTGATCGTCCGATTTAAAAGCACATTAGTGTTGTTTTCATGATATTGTTTGATTCGTTCATCTTTAGACATGATTGCGAGTATGTGCCAAAGTGGCCAAGAATGAAATCGACTCCCGGTTTGTTTTCTCTATGCTTCTCGTGATCCTCTGGTGATTGGTGGTGGTCGCCAGCTACAGGAGAAGGCTTGGGGTCGCTGGCACATGCATTGATCTTTGGTGACGATCATTGTATGCCCTGTCGAACAGAATCAAGATGACATCGCTGAGCGTTCATCACGATCATGCCAATTCAGACACGAAATTCACCCCACACATGTTACGGTCACTAACTGGAGCAATGTTATGGCTGGTTGTTAGCCGTGTCCTTGCCGCTGAGTTGCACGGCAATGTCCTCAACCGCGCAGTGAGTACCTGAAATTTACAAGTCATGCGAATTGGTGGTGTCCTGTTGTTGTGAACGCTGGAGTTGAGTGGTTATTGTTTATCTAGGTCTGCTGAACCGTTTGATTTATCACTTACAATCGAAGAAATTCTGATAAAAGACAAATGACAATTGCGAGAGATTGACTTGAAACTGGCACATGGGTGATGATAGTGCTCCTTCGTGTCAACTGTAGTTACTTGTTTAATGAAAAATCATTGATGATGTTGGAGAAGCGAATATGTGTGGAAGGTGCCTTGGCTTCATAAAGAATGGAACCCCTCGTGGTCCTGGAATTACTCATTGAAGAAATGGAGAGGTATAAACGCAAATACTTTCCTCCTCTTTGCAACAATTTTTTTGCCATTCGCATAGAAGTTCCAAGAGTACAATGAAGTCGCTTCAAAAATAAGAAAACAGAAAATGGAGGAACATTTTGAATCGGAAGTAACTAAACTAATGTTCTATTATGGTTTTCTCCTAAAATATGTGGCGCTTAGAACCAATGAGTACCTAAAGCAAAACACAAAGTGAGAGAGAGCATTCAAGAGTAATGCTTTTTACCGTGGCTGATCAGTCAAAAAGCACAATGCGCAAGACTATGTTAAGCAGGGAGAGTTGAGATAGGTATAGGCGTGCTTACTCTTCTTTGTGCTTCCAGCTGAGTTTGAAGCCAGATGTATAGAACCGGCGTGCATCTACAAAAAAAGTACATCTTCGGGGTCAGAGTAAGCGAGGGAAGCTGATAATTACAATATTTTATCACCTTTCGACTCACAATATTTTGCGCTTGGCTAGTGCTATTACTTCTGTCACCTTTTGACACAAGAAATTTGACACACGAGTGACAGGGCCCAACAGCTCAAATAGCCATGATGAGTCACTGCAAATATTATTGTGTCAGTGTATGACAAACAACAAAAAAATTAAGTCCAAGAAGCCACACAATTGACCTACTTAAAATCACCAAAGAGATGCCATAATCATTGAAACAAATCCAGAACTTTTTAAGCACAATAGTGTAAGAAAAAGTTATACTTTTCATCCCTATACTTTCGTCTCATACTTTTAATTTATATAGTCAAGTCCTTCTACTTTCACATATTTTTTAATCAAGATCCAACCAAATTCAGTTGGTGTAACCGTTGAACAACGCCCTAGTATGATGCAGATAACATATGTGGATACTCCCGTGACATGGATAAAATTTAGCTAATGTAAATGTCAAGGTAGATGTCTATGTCACACAACGACATCATCCGATGGATATGCCAGTTGGATTTGGCCGAATTTTGTATTAAAAGTAACTTGATTAGAAAATTTGTGGATGTATAAGAATTGGATTGTACAAATGTACTACAGAAAAAAAAAAAACATGAAAGTTTGGGATAAGAAGAGGACTAATTTCAAAAACCAACAGCTAATCTACAATCACCAAATATCGGGAAAATGGATGGTGGCAGCAGCTGAGAGATTATGGTGTAAATTAATTTAATCCCCACCAACAGAGGAATGCCTAACCTGACAAGACAAGTAAATCCATTTTGTACCCTGTGAGCAATGAAAGGAATGGTCACGCCGCGTAATCACTACCCCATTGGTATCTGGGTCCAATCTCTCTCACATCGAAAGCCAGGAAAAAGTCACAACTGTGAACATCTCTCTATAAACTTGTCTCATCATATGCTTCAAGAGGGAGCAAAATCCTAAGCCAAACTGGCAGCTGTGAGGAAAATATAATCAGAAAGGGAGCACTAGCATGGCATACCGAGACAAACCGGACAAGAGGGTAGCTCCGTAATGCCCCGTGGGGGCGTCCTGGCTACATCAGCTGATTCCGTATAGTCCACTTCGTGTAGAAATAGATACCTCCGCCTAAATCTCTAGAAGAAGAGTAAGATAAGTGAAAAGAAAACCGACTGTGTCACCTCAGAGTAGACAACAGGTGCCAAAATTGCAATTACCTCAGCAGGCGATAGATTCTTGCCATTGAAGGTCCATCAGCAGCCTTTTGATGGAAAAGCTCGATCAGCATACTGTACCTATCTTCCATCCCATCCTTCCTGCATCAAACGCACAACTCGCAACACAATGATCTCAAAAAATATTAATAAACATTAAGGCTCCGTTCGTTTCACAGAAAATAACTTCCAGAAAAATGTTTTTCAGATTTTCCGACGTTCGTTTCACGGAAAATAAATTTATTGGGGAAAATATTTTCCATGAAGGAAAAAAAATCTTCTAAAGTGAGGGAAAATGTTTTCCACTTTTGAAAAGTGGAAAACATTTTCCACATTCACTCTCTCTTATCTTACACTCTCCATTAGTCCTCATTTATTTCTTTTATTTTTAGATTTTTTTTTATTTTTTTCATAAATTCGAATTTTTTTGTTATTTTTAATAAAATCGATTTTTTGTTATTTTTTAATTAAATGGATTTTTTTGTTTTTTTTAATAAAATCGATTTTTTATTTTTTATTTTTCTTTATTTTTCTGTCTTTCTTTTTGCTGTTTTTTTTTTTTTCGGCCAGTCGTCAGCCATGGCAACGGCCGGTGACCAACAACAGGCGAGCCAAGCTTGCCAGATCGGTGACGCCCAAGCATCACAAGACGGAAACTTATTTTCAAATTTACCCCTTTTTAAAATAAAAAACTGTAATCCTCTCTTCCCTTGCTTCACGAACCCAGCGCCCCCGTGCTTGCCTCTCTTTGCTTCCTTCAAAATAATCAAATCCCTCCTTTTTAAAGTAGAACAAAGTCAATTGCTTGCCCTAATTGGTCGATCTCCCTCACTTAGCTTTTGCACGGCATTGTGCTTCTTCTTCCTCCTAGTAGTTCAACTACTTTCCGAATTGAAACTGCATAACTCGCGATGTCGATCTGCGAGGCTCGAGCCTTATTGCCTTGAGCTCACCTTGCCGGTGAGCTGATCATGCGAGCTCGCCAGAGGTAGGTGAGCCTTGAGCCTTGCTAGCAAGGTGAGCTTGAGGCATGGCCGGCGACTGGCCAAGGAAGGAGAGAATATAAAATAAAGAAAAAATAATAATATAATAATCTATTTTGAAAAATAATAAATAATGATTTTAGAAAATAAAATAATAAAAAAATTATTGAAAAAGAGTTTATAAAGGAAAATATTTTCCCAAGCGAACAGTGGAAAATATTTTCCATTTCAAAATCAAGTTTTACCCGAACACCGGAAAATAATTACGTTTTCATGGAAAATAACTTCTTGGAAAATATTTTTCAAAAAAGTAACATTTTCCGTGAAATGAACGGAGCCTAAAGCAATCCAGATTGGAAAACTCAGTTCCCCGAAGACAAGGTCGTGAGCAGTTTCTTCAATAATCGAGTCAAGTTTTTAGGTTTTCATCTGCAAATTTGTAGTCCATGGTGAAGTTACCTGATTCCTCAAATTCTCTCTTTCGTTTAGCCAAATTCATTTCACCAACTGAAGAAACCAGTCGAAGTCCCAAAGGTAGTGCAGGCCATGTCTCCCCTTGTGGAAATTTGAGCACTAAAATGCTGAGCTGGCTTTCCTTCTCCGCACTTGATTCAAGTTTTGAAGGATGCTGCAGAGGGTAGATTTTACAGCCTCGGGGTACTTCCTCCGGACGTAGTTCAGTAAAGTCTGTCTTGAAGTGGTACAATTAGCATCCTAATCGACTTCTGCTCAAGTCTTGCGGCCATAATTTTTTTTATTATATTCATTTAGGCTGACTGAAAATGAAAAAAGAAGAACATGAGATTAGGGTGTTGCGTCGAAGGCGTTGTATATTCGAGATGGAGGCAGGTATCTGATATTGGTTAGGAAGCTAAAGTACCAGAGGAACAGGGTTTAGTTTTCTTAGGTGGCTTCTTTTCTTGTTCCTCTGCGTTATGCTGAAAGTACTGCTTTTATTTATTTTATTTGTTCTATTCAATTTGCGTAAAGAGCATTCCTTAGCAGGTTCCCCTTTCTTGTTCTTTCCCCGCAAAAGCATAACTTCGTCTTCCTCTTGCGCTCCTACTATGAAGGCTATTTCAGGGCAACAACACTGAAAGACCTTGAATGACAGTATAAACTTCATTACGGTCAATCTCGGCATTTTCTCATTAAAATGCGACCTTTCAGAATTAAAGTTCCTTCCTTTTGTAGGATGATGCGGTGTTGAACTGGGGTTAGGGACAGAATGAATGGTCTTGTTGGGATTATTCTCGGGCAGTTCCGCTGGGGACTGGAGTCGGTTATTCCTTGAGCTCCTACAGTTTGCTGAACCGCATGAACATGAGCAGGTAGGAGCATGAGAACGAGCCTTTTTTGATCTGATCTGCATTCCGATCACCCTTTCCTCATGTACTATGCAATGAAGATTATGATTTCTCATAGCGAGCAAATATTGTCATCGCACTTTAAACGAATGGAAAAGCTAAAACATAGAATGAATGGAGAAGCTGGAAGTGCAATCCGAGAGTGTCTTGATTTGATTTGTGTATGGCGGGTTCAACCTCGATGATTTTGAATAATCAATAGAGTCTAGCTTGAACATTTTCTTTAGGCATTTCAACATAAATTGGAATTAGTTCCACTTACAAACAGAAAGATATTGGCTTTTCCCCCTTTTGAGAAGAGATTCTTGACTAGGGAGTTTAAAGGGAATTAGAGCTTGTTTGGTATAGGTGTAGTTGAAACGTAACTTTATTATATTGTGAAGTGTTGCAATTTTTTTGTTTAATAAAACATACTTTAACTCTTGTGACATTTGAAAGTTGGATGAGATAACTTCCAAAAAACTGTTATAACTTTAAAGGTGTTACGACTGTGAAGTATTTGCCAAAACATTTTCATAGCTAAAGCTGCTGCAATGTAGTGGTACCAAATAGCCTCTTGAGTAGGGGACTTCAATTATTATTCCGAGACACCAGCACCATCATGTTCTCCAAAACTTATCTACAATAAAGTCCGTAACTACTAAAACTCACTTATTTTAAGCTTTATTTCTCCCCTCTTGCAATGCCATCGTGGAGGGAGGGAGGAGGGGGGAGGGGGCAAAACTTATCCAATGAATTGCCTTCATTACTACCATTGATAATGTGAATCTCATGTGGGCTTTATGTGTGAGATTTTCATAATTCTATTGATTTGTTTTAAATTTTATCCCTCCCCTACAATAGTAGGTTTCGAATAACTATCGCTCTGGATCAAAAGTAAAGGATTGTGTTACATCATTTGTAAATGAAAAAATTCTTTCCTTTTTTTTATTTGTGTAGGACAATGATATAATAAGGGTTTGCATTTTTGCTCGATAATTAATTGAACAACTGAATTTTCTTTTTACATAATTAAAGTATTAATTTCTTGAGTTTGGTTCAACGTGGTGTCTCCATTATTATCACCTAGTCATGTGCTTTTTAACCCTGACGTGGCTTGCTTTTTTAACACAATTGCGGACATAGTAGCATACTAAAAATTGTGTAAACTCAATTTAAAACAAAGAAAAATCCTCCGTTTCTTTTAACAATTCTTTCTTCTTCTTCTTTTCACCATCGGTCTCCACACTTGCCGCTTGCCACCACCATGGCAATGCTTAGCACCTTTGCATCGCTAGCATTCCGTACACAAACAAAGTTTTACGCAGGTACATTTTTTGACATTGTCGGTGACTGTCATGTGTCATTTTTTCCCTGCACATGTTTTCCCCTTACCTGTCCGACTTTTGTATTGAAAAAGGCATCCACTTCTTGATCAACCGGTCAAACTTAGATGAAAGAAGAGACCACTCTTTTTGGTCGGATCTTGAGATATATTTCCAACGGAAATCAATTATCCAAACAAATTGCCCCACGAGAAATTATTCAAATTCGAAACATAATTTGACATGTCTAAACTTGTCAATGGACAAAAAGATGATTGGTGAGTTGCTTGGCTTGTCATATGTTAGTAACTTATCATAAGGCTTTGAAAAGTACAAACGTCTATTTATATTATAAAAGTTATCGACTACATCAATAACTAAATAACAATTATTTTGATGGGTTATCAATGCGTTAAGTTACTTACTTTTATTTGAAATTGTGACCCTTAAGTTGATTGATGTACCCAAATTAGTACATCAATAACCGTATGGTCCCAGCACAAGTTGATTCATTCGAGCATTGTCTAATAGTAACATTTTTCACATTAGTTTGGAGCATCATGCACTTGGGTGAAGCGAGCAGCACCTAGACATGATTGTGCTCCTTCGGTCCCTGAAGTGATATTCCAATGATCCAAATATTCAGCAAAAGTGGATCAGATTCTCAACGAATGTCTTGACCAATCTCATCCCATATACTAAGGAAGCAGATTTTGAAATACGAAATAGTGAATCAATAAAGCCAAGACCTCAATTAATTTTGGTATATCCTATGTGAGACTCAAATGGTCTAACAGTTATGATGCATTAAGCTTACCGAAGCCAATGCCTTTTATAATTTATTGAACTCGTTCCATTAAATAAATTGAATAACCACAGGTTTCTACTCCATTACCAAATAAACGCAGTAGCCCTAGCCGTTCAAGAACGCTTCTGCTCTTGCAGAGGAAGAGAATCCAGCACCTGAGAGCGAGGAGTGCGTGTGCCAGTAGAATCTATCCTGCACATGAAGAAAGATTGTCCCTCTAAGATATCCATGACGCCTTTCAATTGTGGAGGGCATCATGGGCCGAAAGAAAGCCCATGGGATATTGGGGACATCATTGAGGACTGCCGGCTTTGCCAGCTCAATTGGAAAAGGTGGAAGCTGTCTTTGCCCGTGAGGCTAATCAAGTTGCGGATTACATCCTAGGCCCACCAAATAGGACTCTCCCTATCAACGATTATCTTTGCCCTCGGCCCTTTGGAATATTTTGTGTATAGAAACTTACTTGTTTGCTCCATGAGCCCAGACACTCCCCCCCGCAAAAAAAAGAGAGAGAAGAAAATACCAAAAGACATAACAATAGTGATTTCCATGAGAGAACCACTTTATCAGAAGTGAAAAATAGTTCCAATACGACTATATGAGTGTTTACAAGTGCAAATAATTTGGATAACCTATTTAGTTTTGGGAGAGATGCATCATAATTTCAATGTGATGTATCATTGCGTTGAAACCAATAAACAATTAGTCTTAGGTGGGAATGAGAAGAAAATAGTCCATTCTAGATGAAAGAAAACCCAAATGCAGTATAGCAATCCAGGTTTAACCGTTGCCCATTGCATCTCCTAATCCTGGAAACGGAGACTGCAAAGTTATACTTTGACGGCAGGCCAGTCAAAGAAGTCTCGAAATGCTTACCACAATACCAATTGCGATTATAGGCAGTGCGATCCCCACTTCTAGATTCGGCGGTCATTATGGTCTTTGCACATATAGCCAAGAAAATCGATCTTTCATTAATCCAAATAAATTACTAATTCATATATATTTCCGGATGATAAGGAAACCCTCCCAATTTCCATTATTCATTCAAATAATGGAAGTTTGGTTCATTTACTCTAAATATTTTTCCTCCCAAGCAAGTAATTCAGGACCTCACTAATTTCATCTTTAGAGTGGACTAAAATCATTGGTTTACGTCTTGAGATGGATTTAACAACTATAATAACTCAATTAGTTGTTGATTGTGCAAATAAGATGGTAATAATCGTCCAACTTGCCTAGCAAGGACAAACACATCTCCCTATAAATACTATCTATCGATTTTTAATTATCTTGATAATCCGATATCCATAAACTGTAGATTCTCCATAATAGTTACTATATTAAATGAGCTAATATGCTCGTAGCTCCATTTGAACTTGGATAAAGAGTCTCACTCGATTCCCATCTTTAGTAAAATTTCCACATCTAATCTTCAATGGGCATTAAATAGCATTAAAGAGGTGGCTCCGTGCATGAATTTGATGGTCGGTCTTCTGATTTTCTAATAAAATAGGTATCTCCTTCAAAACTATATGCCAATATGCATGCCACCATCATCATTAAATGCTATTGCAATTTACTTCTTTTTATATGGTTAATACCATGAAAAATTTTAAATTAATACACCCGTTATATATTTACCAAAAACTAAATTTTTTTATCACCAAAAACTCCAACTAATACATCTTTGATGAATTTACCACAAACCGGTACACTTATGATAAATTTACTTTATATTAATTTATATTAAATTTCACTGTTAAATTACTAACTTATATAACATGTAACAATTGATTGGTGTACTAATTTTTAGGATTTTACTCTCAATTTATCATAATTATATCAGTTTGTGATTTTTTATGATATTAATCCAATTTAACAGAAGATATATATCATAAATATATCAATTTTGGATTTTTGATAAGAAAAATATTAATTTAAGATAAATTTATTATAAATATATTAATTTAGATTTTTTGTAGTTATTTATTTGAGATTTTTTATAATAAAAAATTAATTTTAATTAATTTATTATAAATATATCGATTTAGAGTTTTTTTTTATAATATTAACCCTTTGGTGAAGAACATGTACCTTCTGCGCAATGTCCCGAAGGATGACGTTTTTGCGAATGACCCGTGAATATCGGCACCGGGGGCACTGCTATGCTGGTTAATTTTCTTTAACAGAAAAAAGCAAAGTCAAGTCAAGAGGCATCTGCATAGGATGCTTCCACGCACCTCCTGCAAATTGCTGTGGAAATTACGGGTGCAATGATTGTCCTGTGGAAATTAGCTGGTGAGAATTGATTTTTGGTTTTCAATTTTTATTTCCTTTATTAGTAAAAAAAGCAAGTCAAGTCAAAAAGCGTAGGACGGTCCCTGCACCTTCTGCAAAATGCAGTGGAAATTACAGGTGCAATAATTATCCTTTGGTTTTTTTTCCGATTTCTCTTTTTGGTAGAAAAGGCAAGTCAAGTCAAGTAAAATGCCGACAGTTAGTGGAGATGACCCGGCGGTGGGCGAACGTTCATCTTTCCTCTGGACAGCGTGTGTAGGGATTTATCCATTGAACACGCCCACTAATTATTAAAAGCACCGTCAGAAAAAAAAAACACTTTAAGATGTGAAAAAAAAATTGCATTCCATATTCTTTCCCAAAAAATTAATTTGTTTTGTTATTGCTATTTAACCTTTATTAAATACATGTATTTATTCATTTCCTACATAAAGATACATGTTATTAGTAAACTATTGTCCTCGGAAATTACAATGTCCATTGTATTATCATACCTCATTTTTTTTTTCATTTGTACTTTGAGGTAGCGCATTACACATGTTAACAAAAATAAATTCTACTCGGAAAACAAAATAAAAAGAAAATCAAGTTAAGTCATGCTAAATCTCAAAGTTTGATCAAAGCTTCATACGCACTTGTTAGAAGTTTCAAAATCCAATGATTTCGTTGTTCACGGGTAATCGCAGGATGCCAATCACAAGGGTTAGATTATTTAAGGTTTGTACAGAGATGGATCTAACATAAGTCGGCAACTTAGTTGATTGTTACTTATGCAACCGTCAACTGGCCCAAATAAGGACAAACAAACCTTCCCATATATACTATCAATCAATTTTTAATTATTTCGGTAATTCAATTTCCATGTACTGTAAATTGTCCAGAATTGTTAATATATCAAATATGCTAATATACTCATATCTCCATTCAAATTTGGGATATTGAATCTCACCTAATTTTGATAAAATATTTGCATCAAATCTTCAATCAATCTTAAATAACATATGATGAGGTGACTCCATGCATGATTTCCGGGTTTGTCTTATGATTTTTTGATGAAATAGGTCTCCTCTTCGTAACCATATGTCACTACACATACCATGATCGCTAGGTGCTAACATGCGCTAGTAAGGGATCTTCATGACTTTGAGTCAGATCAGACATTAATCCAGCACATCCTTCCTGGAAAGAGAGATGGGGAATTGGCATTATCGCAACATGTACAATCAGGATTGATTGTTGATTTTCGTTTCTAAGCAAGTCAAGTCAAAAAGCACACGTACCCTCCCATAATGCTGGCATGCAAAAATTATCCTTTCCACGCAGCATGCGTCTTGGACCGTTGAATGGCAACTCAGCCCTTTGTGCTTTTCCGGACGAATCTCCTTTGAAAGACAAAAAGGAAAGAACAGATTTTGCTTTGAAAATAATAAATTGTCCGTGTTCGGATTTCTAAACAAGGTGTCCTATCGACATTTATGTCAATATATGTTTTTGTGATTGGCTCGGGTCTATCAGCACTAGGACCATGGGGTCTTGCCAGTTAATTTTCTTTTCCTTTTTTTTATTAATATAAAAAGCAAGTCAAGTCAAGCACCTAGTGAGCACAGGATGCTTCCACGCAACTTCCGCGGGATGCTACAGAAATCACCCGTGCAATGATTGCGCTTTGGTTTTCTTTTATATATCTTTATTAATACAAAAGGCAAGTCATGTCGAGGTAGTGATCGCTTTGAATCAAAACAACTGCGTTGCTTCTACGTACCCTCCGCATAGTACTGCGGTGCTCAGCAATCGACATTGTTCCAGCGCCCACAGTAAAGTGTGCAGTGTATCCCACGTCGAAGGCAGGGTGTCGGTGGAGATCAGAGCAATGGATGAACATTTATATTTCCTCTATTAGACAACATAAATGACTGATAAACTCTCTCTCTTTTTCCTGTCCCAGTTACATTGGTTTAGTTACAGTTGAAACGTAATGTGCTGTGTTGTGTGTGATAAAATTTATTTGACAGTTATAACGCCTGAATGTTGGGTCAAACACCTTTTTAGAAACTATTGTAATTTGCTACTTTAACTTTGGAAGTGCTGCAACTCTAAAGTACTAGTCAATCACATTATAAAAGTTACAATACACATTTTCATAGTTGGAAATTGCTGTAGCGGAAGCGAAACCAAAGAGCCTCTCGAATTGAGGACTAATGTTATTGTTCCTAAACACCAGCACCGTCACACCCTCCAAAAACTAATCTACAATTAAGTCCGAAATGACTAGAACTCACTTATTCTGAACTTCATCCCTTCCCTCTTGCAATGCCATGGGGAGGGGGAGGCAATGCTTGCCTAGATCTGTATTTGATGGACCAATCTTTATTGTAATTAATGTTTATGTGAATCTCATGTGGGTCTTCTATATGAGACTAACATGATTGAATTCATTTCTTTAAACTTTATCCTTCTCTACAATGTTAGATTTCCACAATCTATTAGGTTGGGTCAAATGTACATCATTGGTGAAATCGAAAAAAGATTTTCTTTTATGAGATAAAGAAAATTTGCATTTTGCTCAATGAGTAGTTGAGTACCCGAATTTTTGTTTATTTCAATTTCTTAAATTTGGTTCACCATAGTGTCTCTATTATGAATGCCAGGGCATGGGAGTATCGCTATGCTGGTTAGTTTTCTTTTCTACTTCTGTAATTAACAGATAAAAGCAAAATAAAGTCAAGAAGCACCACGCACCTCCTGCAAACTGCCGTGGAAATTACGCGTGCATTGATTCCCTTGTGGAAATTAGTCGGTGAGAATTGATCGTTGGCTTTCATTTCTATTTCTTTATTAGTAGAAAATGCAAGTCTAGTCAAAAAGCATCGGACGGTCCCGGCACCTTCTGCAAAATGCAGCGGAAATTACATGGGCAATGTTTGCCTTTGGTTTTCTTTCCTATTTCTTTTATTGATAGAAAAGGCAAGGCAAGTCAATTTAATGTCTTGCACGCTTTGGATAAATGAGTAAAAATATTTTTTACTAATTATTTATTTTAAATGATATAAGTAATTATTTTTGAACAAATATTTTAAAAATATTTATTATTATTTAATTATTTCAAGCGATACAAAATATTTTTATTATCAATAATAATTTTAGTAAAATATTTTCGTAACCGATGAAAATTTTTGTCATTTATTAATTTTAGTAAGCAATATAAATGATTATTTTAAAAATATTTTTTAAATTATTTATTTTTTTGGAAACAAACGCAATCTAAAAGCTCCAAACAAACGACCGATGTGATGAGTTACTAAGTTGCTCTATCATAGAGCCCTATCGTTAAATCCTCAAAGTTGCCATATCACTTGTAGTCATTGAAGAAACCCGAAAAAAATCTACCCACACTGGTATGAACCACACAAACTAGTGGACTAGAGCAAGCCATGTAAGAGGGATCAAAGATAAAGATGGAATCTTGAACACCCAATGAAACGAGAGACACATATACCACAGGATAAGGCTCAAAATTCATTTATGATATATTTTGTGGAGTGCTCATGCTGTTGATTAATCATGTCAATCGTTCTCATAGGATGCGTAGGAATCCAATATCCTAATATATAATGTAGGTGCGGTGTTGTGGTCTTCAAATATGCAAACATGATAAAGTGCTAATCTGTCTTTACCTAAATGTGAATGAAAATCTATCACTGACCTCGCCGAACACTTTGCATGATCTTATTTCAAATAGTAGAAGATCAATGTGCAAGTTGAGCCTTGAAATCCTTGCCCTGGATTAATCATGATTAAAGGATGGAAAAATATCACAAAAAAAACGCTAAAGTGTCACGCAAATACCTAGATCTATTTGGAGAGAATTATCTTTCATTTTTTTGTTCATCTTTTAAAATTTTCCCACACTCTCAATTTGACATTCCTTAATCTTATGCAATTAAAATATTTTCACTCACATTAAGGATCCAATTGCACTTTTATGATAACTTTTAAGATTTAATTTTACTTTTTGAAAATTTTAGGACTTAATTGCACTTTTATGACAAATTCTTGGACTTCTAATGTAATCATCCCTAATTTAAAAAAATGACTTCCTCCTTCATATATATATTTCTGGATAAGATGGATACCCTACCTATGTTGACAAATTTTCATTGTTCATTCTGATAGTAGATGTTTGGTTCATTCACTCTAAATATTTTGCATTCCATGCAAGTAAAAAATTCTAGGACCTCACGAATTCCATCCTTTGCTGCTAGAGTTCTCGATTCCTCGAAACTTTGGACCAACGTTTATCTTTTTACTAAACAACATAAATAATACTAGCCTTTCTGACCCAATAACATCTTGGAATTCAATTTTTTTTCAGGGAGTAATTTATCCATCTAGCACGCTCACCAATTATTGAACGCACCGGTTGAGAAAAAAAATACACGATGTGAAAAAATTGCCTTCATATTCTTCCCTAACATTTATGTTTTTTTTTTTTTAATCTTTGTTGTCTAACCTTTACTATATGCTATGCATGTTTAATTCATCCACAGTGAAACATGTAACTAGTAAACAGTCATTCCCGTGGCATCACGTCTCATGAAAAAATAAAAAAATAAAAAAAAAGTTGTTGATGATGCAATAGTAAAAAAATAATATAATTGGTCAAAGTCATGATATTGTAATATAGTTGCCTCATAATATATGATCACTAATGACAAACACCTTTAGATGAATGAGTGGTAATCTTTACTAAAAAGTTAAGCAATAAGAGTGGCAAAATGAAATAAAAGGTTATACAAAAATGGAATAAAAAGAAAAATGTATCTCTAAATAGTTATTTGATCGTAAATATCTAGTTAGCTGAGAAATTTTAAAGGTAACATCCAAAGTATAAAATTAATGTAAAATATCAAAGATAAAATTAATTTAAGGAGTGAGATAAAAGTGACTTGGGTGAGGAAATAATGACTATATATATTCTTTAAGCATGGTGTGGAGAATTCAAACTCGAGAATTGGGGCAAATTTATTTTGGGACTTGCTTTTCTAGAGGAATATCTTTTAAAAGAAAAAAAATTCAAATTGTGCATTGAAAATAATAATCCAACGAGGGATGTTTTTGTGATTGATTCATGCACAGCGGCACTAGGAGCATGGGAGTAATTGCTAGTTAGTTCTCTTTTCTATTTCTCTTGTCGACAGATAAGAACAAGCAAAGTCAAGTAAAGAAGCGCCAGCATAGGATGGTTCCACGCACCTTCCGCAAACAGCTGTGGAAATTAAGCGTGCATTGATTTTCCTGTGGAAATTAGTCGGTGAGAATTGATCGTTGGTTTTCATTTCTATTTCTTTATTAGTAGGAAAAGCAAGTCAAGTCAAAAAGCATAGGATGGTCTCCACACCTTCTGCAAAATGCAGTGGAAATTACGCGGGCAATGACGGCCCTTTGGTCTTCTTTTCTATTTCTTTTATTGATAGAAAAGGCAAGGCCAGTCAAGTACAATGCTGACAATTAGTGGAGATCACAGCAGTGGGCGACCATTCAGCTTTCCTCTAGGCAGCCTATGGAGGGATTTATCTATCAAGCACGCCCATTAATCACTGAAGGCACTGTCAGAAAAAGAGAAATACAACGATGCTAAAAAAAATTGCATTTCATCTTCTTTCCCAAAATTTAATTTATTTTATCATTGTTATTTAACCTTTATTACATGCATATGCTTACTTATTTCTTACATAAGATTACGTGTAATCAGTAAACTGTCGGCCTCAGGAACTATAATGTCCACTATGGGCCTGCATGGTAACGTTCCCGGGAACACTTGTTTCTGTTCTTTTGTTCCCGGGAACAGATTGGGAACAGAAACGCGTTTGGTAAATTTTTTGTTCCCGGGAACAAATTTGTTCCCTGGAACAAGTTTGGAGTAGAAATCAGAAACAAAAAAAAGTTGTTTCTTGTTTCTGGAACAATTTTGAGAAACACTTTTTTTTTCCTTTCTTTTTTTTCTTTTTTCTTTCTCTTTCCTTTTTTTCTTCTTCTTCCTCTTCCTCTTCCTCCTCCCACCCTCAGCTGCCCCATCGCCGCCGCCGGGCGAGGTCCGGCGAGCTCGCCGGCGCCTCGCCAGGCCATGGCGAGGTCCGGCGAGCTCACCGGCGCCTCGCCAGGCCAGGGCGAGGTCCGGCAAGCTCGCCGGAGCCTCGCCCAGGCGGCGCGAGGCCGGGCGAGCCCCGCCCGGCGACCGGCGAGGGTCGGCCTCGCAGATCTGGGCGAGGCCTCGCCCAGGCAGCGCGAGGCCGGGCGAGCCTCGCCTCACCCAGATCTGGGGAGGCGAGCCTCGCAGGGCCACCGGCGAGGCTCGGCCTCGCAGATCTGGGCGAGGCCGAGCCTCGCGCGGCCGCCACCGGCGAGGCTTGCCGGAGCCTCGCGCGGCCGCCACCGGCGAGGCTTGCCGGAGCCTCGCGCGGCCGCCACCGGCGAGGCTTGCCGGAGCCTCGCCGGCGGCAGCCAACAAAAAGAAGGGAGAAAAAAAGAAAAAGAAAAAGAAAAAAAGAAAATTAAAAAAATCAAAAGATTGAAAATTTTTACCAAACGTGTTTCTGTTCCCGGAGTAGAAATTTTGAACCGTTATCAAACACCCAAAAATGCTTAGAAACAGTTCTCGGGAACAGAAATAAAAAAAATCGTTTCTGATCAAAATTTGTTCCCCGGAACAGAAACGTTGTCATGCGCGCCCTTAGTCCTGATTTTAGAAACAATTCTTCTCAAATAAGCCGAGCAGTTAAATGAAATAAACCTGCTACATGAGATCACGTTAATAATTTGGAGTAGAAAATTTTTCATTTGTGCTCAGGAAATTTTACTCATGAATCGACGAAAACATGTAGTATTGAAAAAAATGACACTGTTCACCTTGTGCAGCAGCACTTTTGGAACCTTTCTTTGTCCCTTTCACTTCTAGAAGGGAGGGAGTTGACCTAAATCTCTCCTCACCTCCCAGTTGTTTTTTCCTTTTATTTCTTTGTGTTTCCTTCGTTACTCTTTCGGTCTAGTTTCAGATTTTGGAGTTTAATGAATAAACACCACACCTCCAATTTTTACGATGTTTAGACCAGCTTTAGTGTTAGATCCATGCTTGTTCAACATGTTTTAAGCTTTGGGCGCTTCATATTGGTTACAGTGCTTGCTCTTACAAGTGTTATATCTGAAAATTTTCAACATATTTATGTTATCTCCATATGGTGATGGTGTTAGGAATACTAAATCTAAAAAGCCATGAATATAGATGGAGATCCTAGTGTATGCTTACCATTGATGATACTATGTAATTCGGTGATCGACCGTCAATTTTTTTTTGCTTGGATACGATTCCAAATCTATTTTTTGAAGGACGGGTTTGTGGTTATCTCTACTAATCATGCTTTAATGATATGCCTCGATTTCTAGGTTTTGATTTATTTTGGAGTTTTGGTTTGTCTTGTTATTGTGACTTTTGAGATTTTCAATCATATGTCATTTCGATAGGGAATAAAAATTTCGTTTGATAAAAAAAATAAGTTGACATTGTAATGAAAAAAGAAGAAGCTAAGTTGACATTGCGCTCGAACCAAAAAAAAAAAAAGAAGCCAGGTCGACATTGTGGGTTCTGTCCTTGTCATCAAGTTTAATAAGGTCTGCAGCACCGATTTCTCCTTGCTTGGCATGCATCGCTGGGTAAGTGCACCACATTTGACAAAGTCATGTTCTTTTCATGGCCGCATCACTCGACGTCACGATCATCTTTCATATGCTCTTGAGGTAAATTCGATATCCGAGCAACAAAATTATCATGAGTGCAGTCTCGATAGTTGGATCAGATCCACAAAATTTGGTCTCGAACCTCCACGCTAACCAACGAAACATGACATTAATCATCGAATACAATCACGCCGAGCTTAACCACTCATAAGGTCATGGCATGTTAGAATAGCCTTNATCTAAAGCAAATAAGCATCTGTACATTTCTAGGTTGTGAAAAGGTGTGTTCTAGGGCTAATCTAGTTGTACATTTGTAAGTTGTGAAAAGCTGTATGTTCCAGGGCTAATTTAGTTGTCTTGAATAAAACATTTGCAGTTATGAGCTGCTGTCCTTGGATGAACAATTGGAGATAGCACACCAGATAGGAACAACTCGCTCACAGATTCTCTCAAATTTGAATGACCTTGTCGAGGGAACAAGTTTCCTATGATATGTGACAGCAGCCTTGGGGGAATAATAGCGGGTTTCAACCAGTGGGCTGTTCGCTCGTGAGACAAGCTATTTATCGACCTCTGTAGTTTATGATGTAAATATCTCATCAACTCATTGGAGAGTGTTCGTGTATTGTGCAAGAATCATCGCAATGTGAAGCAACTTGAGGAGTACAATTGAGGGTTAAGGTGAATCTTGAGCCCCCCGGGACGAGTTTAGTAGCTGGATAGTTTTCCTTGTATTTTATCCTTCAACTTGATATGCGTGAAAAATTGACCCTCCTACGCATGTCACTTGTACTGGTGGTCGTTCACTTTTTAAGAAACATTACTGCTGGTTTTTTATGAGAAATACGGCAAACGGCAATGTCACGATAAAACCTATGATAGTAGAAAAAACCAAAGTAACCATAACAACGGAGTTTTGAATTGGATAGAACTGTAAAGAAATAAAATGCGTTAATCTTGTGAAATATCCGTACCTGCTACCTATTGTACCGTGAACAACTTCTGAATGAAGATCGGAGAGCACTACAAATATGTTTTTTATTCTTTTGGTCGGACAATACAAATATGTTTTGTCGATTTAGTTTACTTTATCAAGCGAGCAATTATATCATTATTTCACCCAAAAAAAAAATCAAAATCAATCTGATCGGAGAGATGGAACTCTCCCGGCTGCTAATTAATTATAGATAATCCCGCTTGAGAAAAATGATGCATTACCTTAATTTGCAATTAAGGGCCTGCATGGTAACGTTCCCGGGAACACTTGTTTCTGTTCTTTTGTTCCCGGGAACAGATTGGGAACAGAAACGCGTTTGGTAAATTTTTTGTTCCCGGGAACAAATTTGTTCCCTGGAACAAGTTTGGAGTAGAAATCAGAAACAAAAAAAAGTTGTTTCTTGTTTCTGGAACAATTTTGAGAAACACTTTTTTTTTCCTTTCTTTTTTTTCTTTTTTCTTTCTCTTTCCTTTTCTTCTTCCTCCCACCCTCAGCTGCCCCATCGCCGCCGCCGGGCGAGGTCCGGCGAGCTCGCCGCCGCCTCGCCAGGCCAGGGCGAGGTCCGGCAAGCTCGCCGGAGCCTCGCCCAGGCGGCGCGAGGGCGCGCGAGCCTCGCCCGGCCATCAGCGAGCCTCGCCTCACCCAGATCTGGGGAGGCGAGCCTCGCAGGGCCACCGGCGAGGCTCGGCCTCGCAGATCTGGGCGAGGCCGAGCCTCGCCCAGGCGGCGCGAGGCCGGGAGAGCCTCGCGCGGCCGCCGGCGAGCCTCGCCCAGGCGGCGCGAGGCCGGGCGAGCCTCGCGCGACCACCGGCGAGCCTCGCCTCACCCAGATCCGGCGAGGCTCGAGCCTCGCGCCGGCCGCCACCGGCGAGGCTCGGCCTCGCAGATCTGGGCGAGGCCGAGCCTCGCGCGGCCGCCACCGGCGAGGCTCGCCGGAGCCTCGCCAGCGGCAACAAAAAGAAGGGAGAAAAAAAGAAAAAGAAAAAGAAAAAAAGAAAATTAAAAAAATCAAAAGATTGAAAATTTTTACCAAACGTGTTTCTGTTCCCGGAGTAGAAATTTTGAACCGTTATCAAACACCCAAAAATGCTTAGAAACAGTTCTCGGGAACAGAAACAAAAAAAATCGTTTCTGATCAAAATTTGTTCCCCGGAACAGAAACGTTGTCATGCGCGCCCTATATCACCATCTCATTATTTTTTCTATCTGTACTTTGAGTAGTACATTAAACATGTTAACAAAAATAAATTCTACTTAGGAAACAAAAAAATAAAAAATAAAGTGGTTACGATGCATCCTCCCTTTGTAATAAAATAGGTATCTCCTTCAAAACTATATCCCAATATGCATGCCACCACCATCATCAAATGCTATTGCAATTTACTTCTTTTTATATGGTTAATACCATGAAAAACTCTAAATTAGTATACCTATTATATATTTTCCTAAAACTAAATTTAATAACCACCAAAAACTCCAAACCAATACATTTTTGACGAATTTACTACAAACTGGTACACTTATGATAGATTTACCTTATGTTAGTTTCTATTAAATTTCACTGTTAAATTACTAACTTATATGACACGTAACAATTGATTAATGCATCGATTTAGGATTTTACTCTTAATTTGAATTTTTATAATAAAAATATTAATATAAAATAAATTTATCATAAATATATCAGTTTAAATTTTTATAGTCATTTGGGTATTTGAGATTTTTCATGATAAAAAATTAATTTTAGTTAAATTTATCATGAATATATTGAATTGGAATTTTTTTGTAGTATTAGCTCTTTGGTGAAGGATACGTACCTTCTGCGCAATGTCCCAACGGGTGATGTCTTTGCGATTGACCCGTGTATATCGGCACCGGGGGCATTGCTATGCTGGTTAGTTTTCTTTTCTATTTCTCTTATTAACAGAAAAAAGCAAAATCAAGTCAAGAAGCATCTGCATAGGATGCTTCCACGCACCTCCTGCGTAATGCTGTGGAAATTACGCATGCAATGATTGTCCTGTGGAAATTTTTTTTTTTTTTGCACAAGTTCCTGTGGAAATTAGCTGGTGAGAATTGATCGTTGGTTTTCAATTTTATTTCCTTTATTAGTAGAAAAAGCAAGTCAAGTCAAAAAGCGTAGGACGGTCCCGCCACCTTCTGCAAAATGCAGTGGAAATTCCAGGTGAAATAATTGCCCTTCGGTTTTTTTTTTTTCCGATTTCTCTTATTGGTAGAAAAGGCAAGTCAAGTCAAGTAAAATGCTGACAATTAGTGGAGATGACCCGGCGGTGGGCGAACGTTCATCTTTCCTCTGGACAGCGTGCGGAGGGATTTATACATTGAACACGCCGCTAATTATTAAAGCACCGTCAGAAAAAAAAACACTTTACGATGAGAAAAAAAAAATTACATTTCATATTCTTTCCCAAAAAATTAATTTGTTTTATTATTGCTATTAACCTTTATTACATGCATATACTTATTTATTTCCTACATAAGGATACATGTGATTATTAAACTATTATCCTCGGAAATTACAATGCCCATTGAATTACCATGCCTCATTTTTTTTTCATTTGTACTTTGAGGTAGCGCATTACACGTGTTAACAAAAATAAATTTCTACTCAGAAAACAAAATAAAAAGAAAATCAAGTTAAGTCATGCTAAATCTCAAAGTTTGATCAAAGCTTCATACGCCTTTGCTAGAAGTTTCAAAATCCAATGGTTTCGTTGTTCGCGGGTAATCGCAAGATGCCAATCACAAGTTTCAATTACTTAAGGTTTGTACAAAGATGGATCTAACATAAGGCGGCAACTTAGTTAATTGCTACTTATGCAATCGTCGTGACCATCCAACTTGCCCAAATAAAGACAAACAAAACTTCCCATATATACTATCAATCAATTTTTAATTATTTCGGTAATTCAATATCCATATACTGTAAATTGTCTAAACTTGTTAATATATCAAATATGCTAATATACTCATATCTCTATTTAAATTTAGGATATTGAATCTCACATAATTCCCGTCTTTGGTAAAATGTCTGCATCGAATCTTTAATCAATTTTAAATAACATATAATGAGGTGACTCTATGCATGATTTCTAGGTTCGTCTTCTGATTTTTTGATGAAATAGGTCTCCTTTGTCACTATGCATGCCATCTATGCATGCCATGACCATTAGGCACTAACATGCACTATTTAGGGATCTTCGTGATTTCGAGTCGGATCGGACATTGATCCAGCACATCCTTCCCGGAAAGAGAGAGAGAATTGGCATTATCGCAATCTGTACAATTAGGATTGATTGTTGATTTTCGTTTCTAAGCAAGTCAAGTCAAAAAGCACACGTACCATCCGCATAATGCTGGCATGCAATAATTATCCTTTCCGCCCAGCATGCGTCTTGGACCGTTGGATGACAACTCAGCACAATGTGCTTTTCCTGACGAATCTCCTTTGAAAGACGAAAAAAGAAGAGTAGATTTTGGATTGAAAATAATAAATTATCCTTGTTCGGATTTCTAAACAAAGTGTCCTACCGACATTTATGTCAATTTATGTTTTTGTGAATGACTCGTGTCTATTAGCACCGGGACCATGGGGTCTTGCCGGTTAATTTTCTTTTCCTTTTCTTTTATTAATATAAAAAAAGCAAGTCAAGTCAAGCACCTAGTGAGCACAGGATGGTTCCACCCAACTCCCGCAGGATGCTACAGAAATTACCCGTGCAATGATTGCGCTTTGGTTTTCTTTTCTATATCTTTATTAATACAAAAGGCAAGTCTTGTCGAGGTCGTCATCGCTTTGAATCAAAACACCTGCGGTGCTTCTGTGCACCCTCCGCACGGTACTGTGGTGCTCAGCAGTCAGCATTGTTCCAGCGCGCACAGTAAAGTGTGTCGTGCATCCAACGTCGAAGGCAGGGTGTCGGTGGAGATCAGAGCAGGGGGCGAACGTTTATATTTCCTCTATTAGACAACATAAATGACTGACGAACTCTTTTATTTTTCCTGTCCTAGTTACGTCGGTCTAGCTATAGTTGAAACATAATGTGCTGTATTGTGTGTGATAAAATTTACTTGATAGTTATAACGCCTAAATGTTCGGTCAAACACATTTTTAGAAATTATTGTAATTTGCTATTTTAACTTTCGAATTGCTGCAACTCTAAAGTACTAGCCAATCACATTATGAAAGTTACAATACACACTTTCATAGTTGGAAATTGCTATAGGGGAAGTGAAACCAAAGAGTCTCTCAAATTGAGGATTGATATTATCAGCACTGTCAGGCCCTCCAAAAACTAATCTACAATTAAGTCCAAAACAGCTAGAACTCACTTATTCTAAACTTCATCCCTTCCCTTTTGAAACACCATGAGGAGGGGGAGGCAATGCTTGCCTAGATTTGTATTTGATGGACCAATCTTTATTGTGATTAATGTTTATGTGAATCTCATATGGGTCTTCTATATGACACTAACATGATTGAATTTATTTCTTTAAACTTTAATCCTTCTCTACAATGTTAGATTTACACAATCTCTTAGGTTGGGTCAAATGTACATCATTGGTGAAATTGAAAAAAGATTTTCTTTTATGAGATAAAGACAATTTGCATTTTGCTCAATGAGTAGTTGAGTACCTGAATTTTTTTTTGTTAAATCAAGCATTTCAATTTCTTAAATTTGGTTCACCGTAGCTTCTCCATTATAATTGCGAGGGCATGGGAGTATCGCTATGCTGGTCAGTTTTCTTTTCTACTTCTGTCATTAACATATAAAAGCAAAATCAAGTCAAGAAGCACCACGCACCTCCTGCAAACTGCTGTGGAAATTACGCGTGCATTGATTTCCTTGTGGAAATTAGTCGGTGAGAATTGAACGTTGGTTTTCATTTCTATTTCTTTATTAGTAGAAAATGCAAGTCAAGTCAAAAAGCATCGGACGGTCCCGGCACCTTCTGCAAAATGCAGTGGAAATTACATGGGCAATTATTGCCTTTGGTTTTCTTTCCTATTTCTCTTGTTGATAGAAGAGGCAAGGCAAGTCAAGTCAAAGTCTTGCACGCTTTGGATGAATGAATAATAATATTTATTATTACTAATTATTTTTAAATAATTGCAAGTAATTATTTTTGAAAAATATTTTTATTGTCTAATTATTTCAAGTGATACAGAATATTTTTATTATCAATAATAATTTTAGTAAAATATTTTCGTAATCAATGAAAATTTTTGTTGTTTATTAACTTAGTAAGCAATAAAAATGATTATTTCAAAAATATTTTTAATTTTTTTTTTGGAACAAATGCAAGCTAAAAGCTCCAAACAAACGACCGATGTGATGAGTTATTAAGTTGCTCTATCATAGAGCCCTAACGTTAAATCCTCGAAGTTGCCATATCACTTGTAGTCATTGAAGAAACCCGAAAAAAATCTACCCACACTGGTATGAACCACACAAACTAGTGGACTAGAGCGAGCCATGTAAGAGGGACCAAAGATAAGGATGGAATCTTGAACACCAATGAAACGAGAGATATAGATATCACAAGATAAGGCTCACAAATCATTTATGATGTGTTTTGTGGAGTGTTTAGGCCGTTGACTAATCATGTCTGTCGTTCTCACAGGATGCGTAGGAATCCAATAACCTAATATATTAATGTAGGTGCGGTTCAAAGTTGTGGTCTTCAAATATGCAAACATTTTTCTTTTGATAAAGTGCTAATCTGTCTTTATGTAAATGTGAGTGAAAATCTATCACTGACCTTACCGAACACTTTGCATGATCTTATTTCAAAGAGTAGAAGATCAATGTGCAAGTTGAGCCTTGAAATCCTTGCCCAAGATTAATCATGATTAAAGAATGAAAAAATATCACAAAAAACGCTAAAGTGTCACGCAACTACCCAGGATCTATTTGGAGAGAATTATCTTTCATTTTTTCGTTCATCTTTTAAAAATTTTCCCGCACTCTCAATTTGACATTCCTTAATCTTATGCAATTAAAATATTTTCACTCACATTAAGGATCTAATTGCACTTTCATGATAACTTTTAAGATTTAATTGTACTTTTTGAAAATTTTAGGACTTAATTGCACCTTTGTGATAAATTCTTAGACTTCTAATGTAATCGTCCCTAATTTAAATAAATGACTTTCTCCTTCATATATATTTCTAGATAAGGAGGAAACCCTACCTATGTTGACAAATTTTCATTGTTCGTTCTGATAGTAGAAGTTTGGTTCATTCACTCTAAATATTTTGCATTCCATGCACGTAAAAAATTCTAGGACCTCACGAAATCCATCCTTTGCTGCTGGAGTTCTCGATTCCTCGAAGAACTTTGGACCAACGTTTATCTTTTCTCTAAACAACATAAATAATACTAGCTTTTTTGACCCAATTACATCTTGGAATTCAATTATTTTCAGGGAGGAATTTATCCATCAAGCACGCCCACCAATTATTGAATGCACCAGTTGAGAAAAAAAAAATACACAATATGAAAAAATTGCATTCATATTCTTCCCTAAAATTTATGTATTTTTTTTTTTATCTTTGTTGTCTAATCTTTACTATATGCATATGCATGTTTAATTCATCCACAGTGAAACATGTAACTGGTAAACAGTTATTCCCGTGGCATCATGTCTCATGAAAAAATAAAAAAATAAAAAAAGTTCATGATTCAATAGTAAAAAATAATATAATTGGTCAAAGTCATGATATTGCAATATAGTTGCCTCATAATATCCGATCACTAATGACAAACACCTTTAGATGAACGAGTGATAATCTTTACTAAAAAGTTAAGCAAAAAGAGTGGTAAAATGAAACAAAAGGTTCGACAAAAATGGAATAAAAAGAAAAAATGTATCTCTAAATATTTATTCAATCGTAAATATCTAGTTAGCCGAAAAATTCTAAATGTAACATCAAAAGTATAACATTAATGTAAAATATCAAAGATAAAATTAATTTAAGGAGTGAGATAAAAGTGACTTGGGTGAGGAGATAATAACTATAGATAATCTTTAAGCATGGTATGGAGAATTCAAGCTCGAGAATTGGGGCAAATTTATTTTGGGACTTGCTTTTCTAGAGGAATATCTTTTAAAAGAAAAAAAAAATCAAATTGTGCATTGAAAATAATAATCCAACGAGGGATGTTTTTGTGATTGATTCATGTACAGCGGCACCAGAAGCACGGGAGTAATTGCTAGTTAGTTCTCTTTTCTATTTCTCTTGTCAACAGAAAAGAACAAGCAAAGTCAAGTCAAGAAGCGCCAGCATAGGATGGTTCCACGCACCTTCTGCAAACAGCTGTGGAAATTACGCGTGCATTGATTTTCCTGTGGAAATTAGTCGGTGAGAATTGATCGTTGGTTTTCATTTCTATTTCTTTATTAGTAGGAAAAGCAAGTCAAGTCAAAAAGCATAGGATGGTTTCCACAACTTCTGCAAAATGCAGTGGAAATTGCGCGGGCGATGACGGCCCTTTGGTCTTCTTTTCTATTTCTTTTATTGATAAAAAAGGCAAGGCCAGTCAAGTAAAATGCTGACAATTAGTGGAGATCACAGCCGTGGGCGACCTTTCATCTTTCCTCTAGGCAGCCTACGGAGGGATTTATCTATCGAGCACGCCCACTAATCACTAAAGGCACTGTCATAAAAAGAGAAATGCAATGTCATAAAAAGAGAAATGCAATTTACGATGCTAAAAGAAACTGCAGTTCATCTTCTTTCCCAAAATTTAATTTATTTTATCATTGTTATTTAACCTTTATTACATGCATATCCTTGTTTATTTCTTACATAAGATTACGCGTAATCAGTAAACTGTCGTCCTCGGGAACTATAATGTCCACTATATCACCATCTCATTTTTTTCTATCTGTACATTAAGTAGTACATTAAACATGTTAACAAAAATAAATTCTACTTCAAAAAAAATAAAGTGGTTATGATGCAATCTCATATAACAATATAATTACTCTAAGTCATCATATTATCGTTTAGTTAGTTCATATTATCCAATCACTAATCACAAACAACTTTAATGAGTATGGACCATCAGTTTTTCTTCTTGTTTCTTTTATTAATAGAAAAACAAGTCAAGTCAAGCATGCTGAATCTCAAATTTCAGTCAAAGCTTCACACGCACTTGCTAGCATTTCAAAATCCAAGGATTTCATTGTTGAGGATGCCAATCACAAGTTTTGAATTATTTAAGGTTCGTACAGAGGTAAATCTAACATAAGGCAGCAACTCAATTAGTTCTTAATTATGCAATTGTCATAATCGTCCAACTTTTCCAAGCATGGACAAACAAACCTTCCCATATAGACTGTCAATCGATTTTTAATTGTCTTGATAATCCAATATTCATATACTGTGAATTCTCTAGACTTGTTAATCTCCATTCAAATTTGAGATATAGGATCTCGACCAATTCCAGTCTTTGATAAAATGTTTACATCAAATCTTCAATCAACCCTAAATGACATGTAACGAGATGACTCCATGTATGAATTTAGTGATCGTCCTTTGATTTTCTGATAAAACATGTTTCCTCTTCAAAACAGTATGCCAATACACATGCCATGATCGTTAGGCACTAACATGTGTGAGTAAGGGACCTTCGAGATATTAAGTCGGATCGGACATTGGCCCTGTATCCTGCAAATAGAAAGAGAGCAGGCGTTATTGCAATTTTCCTTTTGATTAAATTAATTGGTGGAGAATAGGCTTACTGACTTGGAGCATCGGAATTGAATATTGATTTTCATTTCCATTTCTTTATTCATAAAAAAAGCAAGTCAAGTAAAAAAGCACAAATCCCTTCGCATAATGTCGCGGAAATTAGTCGTGCAATAATTAGATGGCATCTCAGCATTATGTGCTTTTTTGAAGGCATCTTTTTTGAAAGAGAAAAAAGATAGTGGATTTTGGATTGAAAATGATAAACTTTCCTCATCCGAATATCTTAACAAAGTATTCTACCGACATTTATGTCGTAATATGTTTTTCTGATTGACTCATGTCTATTAGCACCGGGAGCATGGGAATATTGCTGGTTAGTTTTTCCTTTCTTTTATTAATAAAAAAGAGTCAAGTCAAGAAGTACTTGCATAGGATGGTTCGACACACATTCCGCAAAATGCCACTCAAATTACGCGTGCAATGACTGCCTTTTGGTTCTCTTCTCTATATCTTTATTAATATAAAAGGGAAGTCAAGTCGCTTTGAATCAAAACACCTTCCACACAGTTCTACGTCGCTTGGCAATGTTCAAGCACGTACAATAAAGAGTGTTGCGTATCCAATGTCAAAGGCCAAGATCGGTGGAGATCACAGAGGTGGATGAAGATATATATTTCCTCTAGACAACATAAATGACTAATAATTTTTTGCCTGTCTAGATTACATAGGTATAGCTGTAATTGAAAGGTAACCATACTATATATTGTGAATTGTTACAATCTTTATGACAAAACATATTTTACAGTTGTAACGTATGAAACTGTTATAACTTTAGAAGTACTGTAGCTACGAGGTATTTGCTAAAATACATTATAAAAATTGCAATACACATTTTCATAGATTGTGAGGTCATTATGGACTTTGCACAAATAGTCATTAATAATCATATTATATATCGGGATGAAGTGGAAACCTTAGCTAGGTAGACAAATTTCTATTATTTCTTTCCAATAATGGAAGGTTGGTTCATTCACTCTAGATATTTTGCCTTCCAAGCCAGCAAAAGTCTAGGACCTCACTAATTTCATCCTTTGCTGCTAGGCTTCTTGATCCTCGAGAAACTTTGAACGTGCATATATCTTTTCTCTCGACAACATAAACAATTTATAAAATTTTTTTGCCCCGATTACATCCTAGATTACAATTTTTTTTTTCAGGGAGGGTTTTATACATTGATCACATGCACTAATTAGTAAAAGCGCCATTAGGAGAAAAAAATGAACTTTATTGTGAGAAAAATTGCATTTCATGTTCTTCCCTAAACTTTATTTTGCTTTCTCTTTGCTATTTGATCTTTATGATATGCATATATTTGCTTATTTCTTCCATAATGAAACACATAACCGATAAACTATCATACTTGTGAACTACAATTTTTCACTATTTTATCATTTTTTTTTTGCCATTTGTAATTTGAGGTAGTACATTAAACATGCCGACAAAATAGATTCTACATAGGAAACAAAAAAAAAATTAAAACAATTGGTTATGATGCAATATTATATGGCAAATTAATTGGTCTAGGTCATGATATTGTACTATAGTTGGTCCATAATATCCAATCACAAATGACGAACAACCATAACGAGTATGGGTCTTTCTTCTCCTCTTTTTTTTTTTTCGACTACTATGAGGAGAAAAATATATTTATGGGATCACAAATATTAAGAGAGAGGACAGCTCTTACATTGCCAACAAAGAAACATGGCTAAAAAGTTATACAATAACTTAAGATTGCTTGATTTGCAGTACCTTCTTATTAAAGAAATATACGCATACTAATGGCTAAGATATTAAGTGTCATACTCAAATATAAACTTGTTTAAGTGATCATGATGACAAAGACTGTGACAAATATACTCTATCCAATAAATAAATGACCGATAAGAATGTCAAAACCCAACTTACCCGAGTGTTGTCGTAATATTCTTGCAAGTAATATCCATGAAGCCTTCGCCATAAGAGACGAAGGAAAACGAAAGGCCCATGTGTGCTCCACTATCAGTTAAAACATAGTTTCCACGGCCCCATTTTATAATCAAGTCGTGCTGGATCTCATATTTCAATGAAAGCAAGTGCACAGGTTGCCCGCACCTTTCGCGTAATGTCGCGGATATCAGTTATTATCAAACCGCATTTTGTTTCATTTTAAGTACTTTCTTTTTTTGGTCAAAACATTTCAAGTACTTAAAATGGTCCAATTTGAAATTTAGTATTCAAAACTTTCAGTAATTATTTTTCAATTTTATCTAAATGGGCACCTACTCTCGGCTTATTTTTCACAAATGAATTAAGTTCAGCATTGGCCAAAAAGAAAAAGAAAAAGAAGCAAACGAGTCGAGTCAAGTTGAAAATCAAGTTATAGAGCATAGGTTCAACTTGAAATTACTGGTGCATATGTTTACTTTAAGCCATTAGAGTACAATGTTGAATATATTTCAAATCTTAACAATTTATTCGGTTTGATTTCTAGCTTTTTCTTAACAACAAAGCACAAATCAAGTATGTAAATCTGCATATCAACAAATTCTTCACTAATGCAAAGTATTGGACAAGACACAAGTCCCAAAATCGATAGAGTTTATGCTTACAAATATGAGGAACCAAACACATATCGTTTGCATAGTCTCCACATACTAATTTTTACTTTCTATTCCCTTGCAAATCTCACGGTTGAACATTTATTTAACAAAAATCACTTAAAAAATTCAAAATACGTAGATATCGTCACGTAAATAATTATATAATTACATTCGTAATTTAACTTAAAGAGTATACATATTTTTAATTTTTAAATGTAAAACATCCATTATATTTTTTAGTGCAACCTAAATTTTTATGAAAGGGCTTTATACCAAAATTTTCTTATATTTTGAAAGAGGTAAACCCCCTCATTAGTCATTAGAGAAAAAGGCCAAAGTATGGAGCCACCTCAGTTAGCGTTGTCGAGGGGCGTTGCGTATTTCCCGTCTCCTTTTTCAGGAACCCCCCAGTCGCCTCGATCAGGGAGAACACGGGAACTCGCTCGGACCGCGCGCCCCGTGAGCTCCAGGGGGCAATTTGGTACATTCCGAGTGGCCGAAGATATCCTGTGCGAGGCGGGGACCACACGTGGGCTGCGGTTTCGGAGCCGCTGACCGTCGCAGCGGTCAAGCCAAGCGGAAAGGAGGAGCGGGCGTGGGTCCGCTTGAAGAGACAACTTAAGCGGAATTCTCGAGGCAACTTTCTACTCTATTTTCGAGGATAAAAGGATCTTGGACAGTTGGACGGCAATAACTCAGCATCGTTTAAGCAAGCACGGGAGAAAGTGTTGGGTGTAGCTAATCCGGGGTCGAAGGCTGAGAACCGGCGGAGACTACAGCAGTTGGTGGATTGTGTTGTTTGAGCACTTAGGTAATTGATTGCTCCATTTTCTTTTGGTGAGTTTCGATTTGAGTTCTTAAAGATATTTCTGCAATCCGAGATCTAGATCGTGAAATCTAGCTTTTTTTTAAGGCTCTACTCGATTAACCTCCTATTTTGTCAATCAGACTTCATTTTTGTTTGAATGTAGCTACGAAATTAGCTCAGACAAACGTTTATGCAATTCCCAGATCTAAGATTCCATGTTTCTCTTCTCTATTTCCTACTTTCCTTTGATGCTCTGCTTCATCGATCTCTTTCATTGCCTATGTAGGTGATTAGGGAGGCGGAGCCTAAAGGATTGGATACGTGGGGCATCTTCCTCAACCTCTTTTACTGCCTTTGTAGGCTGTGCTCCTCCAATTCTCTTGAGATGGAAAGAAATGAACGGACTCATTCAGAAGATCCGAACTCTGGGGCTTCTTCCTCATCGACTTCTCCACTTGTAGGTGGTTATGAAGGTGGAACCAAAAAGACGGAAGGAAATGATTATGGAGTGTTCTTGAGCTTTAGAGGGAAGGATACTCGCAAAGGCTTCACTGATTATCTCTATACTAGTCTTGTCGATGTGGGAATTCATGTGTTTAGAGACGATGATAAGCTCCGTGTTGGTGAGGAGATTGGATCGGAACTTCTCCGCAGTATTACACGATCTAAGATCTCCATCCCGATTATCTCAAAGGACTACGCTTCTAGCAAATGGTGCCTTCGTGAGCTAGTTCACATATTGAAGTGCAAAAGAAACGGAGGGCAAATAGTGTTGCCCATATTTTACAAAGTGGAACCGTCGAAAATGCGGCATCTTACGGGGAGATTGGGAGATGCTATCGGTGCACATAGAAATAATTTGGATGAAATGATAGAATGGAAAGAAGCGCTCAAAGAAGTCACTTCCTTGAAAGGATTTGAATCGGAGAAAATTCATGACGGGTACATTATTCTCCACCACAACATTGTTTACTTTCTCATAACAAGATCTTCCTTGAAAAAGAACATAAATATTTCCATCATATATTGAAATTTTTATTGTTATTTGACAGGCATGAAGGTACATTAGTCAAAACAGTTGTCAGAAAAGTCATGAGTGAGTTAAAAGGACTATATTTGTTAAATGTTCCCAAACAATTGGTGGGAATTGATGATCATGTGGAACATATTATGAGCTGCATAGATGGTAAATTCAACAATACAACTTTTATCGGAATTTATGGAATGGGCGGTATCGGTAAGACAACTCTTGCAAAGGTATTATACAATAATCTTTGTAGTCATTATGAGTCTCATAGCTTTGTGGCAGATATTCGAGAAACATCTAAGGTCAAGGGTCTTGACTGCATACAAAAGCAGCTCATTTTTGACATAACTAGATACTCGTGTGATGTCACTAATGTTGATCAAGGAATTAGTATCCTTAAATCTCGATGTACAAGTAAGAAAGTGCTCATTCTTTTTGATGATGTAGATGATGATACTCACTTGAATGCTTTGATCGAAGATGGTAGTTGGTTTAAAGATGGAAGTATAGTCATCATCACCACTAGAGACAAGAGTATTCTTGAGAAGGCTAGGGTAAGCCACCAGTATCAACTCAACGGATTGCTTTCGAATCAATCATTAACTTTATTTAGTAGACACGCATTTCGAAGGGATTCTCCTCCGATTGATTATGAGGATATCTCTCGTGACATCGTATCTACTACTGGGGGGCTTCCTTTAGCTCTTGAAGTTATTGGTTCATTCTTATGTGGAAAGACAAAAGAAGCATGGAAAGCTACATCAAAGAAATTAGAGAAAATTCCTCATCAGAAAGTGCAAAAGAAGTTGAGAATAAGTTATGATGAATTAGATTTTGAGGACCAACAGATTTTTTTGGATATTGCATGTTTTTTTATCGGATCATCTAAACAATGTCCGACTTACATGTGGGATGCCTGTGGTTTCTTCCCCGAAAAGGGGATTGACGTATTGAGGCTTATGTCCCTAATTAAAATTACCAAGGATGGTGAGCTAATGATGCATGATCAATTGAGAGATCTTGGAAGGGAAATTGTTCGTCAAGAAAATCTAAAGAAGCCTCAAGAGCGTAGCAGATTGTGGGAATATGAGGATGCCATAAATGTGCTTCACAACAATAAGGTAAGAGTTTTTTCCTGCTTGTTTTTATCCCTGAATGTGAGCCCATCTTCTCTTTCTTGATTGAAATAGAAATTATATTGAATCATGAGTCCCCAAACTTGCTGCGTCCACCGTCAAAGAGATTTTTCAATTAATTACTCTTCTTGACTGAATTTAGGACATAATTGAGGAGCGATTTCTTGATTATTAATGATTGATATAGACATTTTTATTTGGTGGTATTGTGATGAGGATACTCTCCTTTTGCTAACTTAAAAGCAAAAACAAAGCTACAAATTAGTGTTTGATAGAGATTTTTAGAAAAAATCCGATATCTATAAATTGTTGGGGCCATGCTTTCCCATGTATTTGTTTGATGCACGTGTGTTGTTTGGATTCTTATTTTGATTTCTTTTGAGGTCTTTTTTTTTGCTCTTAATGACCGATTTCTTATAAGTTGTTTGCTATGATGAACGAGACCATTCATCAGTGATGATTAACTACCCTGATTCTTGGATTTTTCAAGTTAAGTATGGATTTAATCCCTCAAGCATTGCTATTTGTAAGATTTAGTCCCCTTTCTTTATTTTTTTTTTAATTCTCAATATCATCCCTTGTTTTTCATAGTTTGTGCAATCGAGTTCTTTGTTGTCAACTGTTAGTGAACATTGTCAATTTGCTAGCGTGGCTTTCATATACTATAAATAAATGTGGTTATGATTGATATAAATATTAGTTATAATTAGAAATCTAACATTGATAGAGTAATTGGGAAAAAAATACACGAATTTTGGGAATAGCTATTATTGCAAGAAATATTGGAATGGACAATAACAACCATGACTGTAATGAAACATGCTCTAATAATCTAAATGTGTTGTAATGATATATTGCTACATGATGTGTATGCAAGTAAAGCTTAGTATATGTGTGCGACTGAATGGTATATATTATGTGGTAAGATCTTTGGTTCCAAATAAGACGTTAGAAAAAAAAAAGTAGAAATTTTCCAATAAACAGGATTAATAGAGCCAAAAATATTTTACTTAGATTTTTAACACTCAAAATATTTTATGCTTCTGCTTCGCACTCTAATCTCAATATCTCGATCCTCTCTATTAGTCTCAAATTTGAACAATTTGCAAAAATTAGAGGTGGTCAACGACTTATGCTGATGATATAAACCGCAACACTAAAGATATCTAGACTCAGCTTCTTGGGCACTCCATCAAATACGAATGGAATGCCCTATCACTTTGATCCATATCTCTCTAGCTCTTCCCATTTTATGTCTCCTAATTTGTTTGAGGAATGAATTGGACACGTGTCAAATGGTTGATCAAATAATTGGTGACCAAGAAAAGATGCCCTCCAACATGCTCATGCAACTCACCATCTCACATTCTTCTTCTGATCCTTGCGTATTTTTTCTTTTCTCTCTCTCTCTTTTAAAGCTACTCCACAAAAGTAGTCTAATCATATTGATTTAATCACAATATTTTAATTCTGCTTAATCCTCGAAAATACTATTACCTCACAATAGACTTCTGCCACTATTACAATCTACAACACTTGAAAAATAGAGAATCTAAACATTCTTTTCTTGCATTATAAAGAAGATATTATATAAAGAAGTTATCACCAAGAAAAAAAAATAGCAAAAGATGTTGCATAAAGAAGTATGTGTTATTAAGGAATAAAAATAAAAAAAGTGGAAAGACAAATGGAAGTAACTAAGGAATATTAATAGATAGTAAAATAATGTATCGAAGGGGACACACTCAGGAAGTTCATTCAATTAGTTTGTTATAAATAATTAGTATATTATTAGTAATTTTCAGCATAATAAGTGATAATGAGTTATCAAGGTAACATAATCACTATTTCATCTACTATTTACTTATTTTTTCATATTTTATATATCAACGATATAATAAGTGATCAAGATAACAAATATTCATGTTCCTGACAATTTTATGGAAGAATAGTTATTATGATATCTCTGTATACACAGACATATTTGAGAATTAATTCCCAAGTCACAATTTCCATGGAAAGTGTATACTAGAATTTTTAGAGGTGAAATTGTAGATTTGTGTACAACATTACATTATAATTCTATAAAAATATATATTTGCAATGATATGTTTTTAACAATGCTTTTATAATTTTATTTGAGAGCTATGTATTTTCAACAAAACATATATCCTCTATACCATAATTATAAAATTTTTAATGTTGAAGTATTATCAAAATTAAAATTTTTAACATGATTTTTATTAAACTTGAAAGTTAAATATTTCAACGATACATACATGACCTTTTTTTTTTATATATATATATATACATAGAGAATCATCAAAGTTTACATTTGGGTGATAAACTAACTTTTTAATTACAACATTTTTAGAAATTAATGAAAGAATCATAATTAGCAATAAAACTAAACAATTTCACAACCATATGCTTGCGCAGAAGAAATATTGACATAATATAATTATCCCTCATGTCCAATCTGTCTCTTAGCAAGATCTTATTAATCTATGGGCAAATTGATCATAAAATTAGGTGATTGTTATTTATTTGTGACAAAATCAACATGAAATGAAGAGTTAGCATTAAACATGCGTAGTAATAAAAAGAGAAGTAAAAATCTTTTATATAACATTTGATATGTTTTCTTCCACATACAATGAAAAACACATGATAAGAAAGGAATGTAAAACACGTGCATACTTCTTAAAATGGAATTCTCGTTTTTATTTTGCTATTTAGAATTGTAAACAAGGTACAAAAGAAAAAGAGGGGGATTATCCAATTGGGATTCTTTACTATTGATGCATGTTTTGATGATAAATTTGATAGATGTATTTGAAGTTTTGAACTGTAAGAGACATGATTGTTTTGTATATAAAGGATATGAGTTAGATTTTTGTTATTTCCCATATAAAGGGCATAAGGCTTGATAGATATATTTGAAGTAGTGTGTGCAGGATGCGACTTTTTAAGAATTTAAAAGGTGCAAATTGTGGAGGGCATAAGTGGAGGAGAAAAAGTTTGGGAATACCTTCTAGAGCTTCACATTTTTACATAGATTACCACAACCTATTATGTCATGAAGTCGAAATTGAGAAGCCTAAATCATAATAGTGTGACAACAAGTTTGAAATCAATACATCTTTTCTCATATACGGTTGGTTTCAACTCATTATTCAAAATTATGATTTACAATGTTACTTGATTGTAGGGCACTAGTAGGATCGAGGCCCTTTGTGGCTGGAGTGGAAGTTACACAGCTAAATCATTTAAAGAGTTGACCAACTTGAGGTTTCTTCGACTGAGCGATGTGGAACTCACCGGAGATTTTCAGAACTTGCTTCCTGAATTAAGATATTTAGAGTGCATGGATTGTAATTTGGATTTTGAATGGACCTACTTTCACATGAAGAAATTAGTCGTGCTCGATTTTTCACAGAGTGGGTTTTCGGAGAATTGGGGAGGATGGAGTCAACTAAAGGTTAGATGTGGAGAATGCATATCTCTTATAAATAATCATGTGTTGTCGACGGGCCTAATTGCACCAAGTTCTCCTTTAGTTCTTTGAAAGTCCTTTCTCATATTATGGATTTTCCTCTAGTATAAGAGGAATTTATAGGCACTTCAATATGCCAGAAGCTTTTGCCCTTAATATTTTAACAACCAGTCATGCTTAACATTAGACCTACTAATAAAATTTTTTTAACTGTATTAATTAACATCTATCATAAATATAATTACAATACTGTGCTCATCTTATTTTTAATCAAAATGGTATATGGTTTCTGGTTAATTTCTCCCCAAGCAAAAAGTATGTCTTTTTAGCAATTCTTGATTATATGTATATATCAACCTTCTTCCATGGACAAACAAAAACTCCCTCATAGTGACTTATGTTTTACATACATACTAAAAATTTTAAACTTTTTTGTTACTTTTAGAGTAATGGAAATAATTTGTGAACTGCTCTAACTTGTTGCACACAATATTATTCATTATTATTGTTGATTGTTGAAGTCACCGTACAACACATTTACAAAGTAGTAATGTTATATGAGTAATAAAATTATCCTTGAAATGGCATTTAAATATCTTTAATATAACATTTTTTTTAATATCTTGTACATATAGCATTTAAAAATTGCTTTTCATAATTAAAGTGGCCATTTCTCTTTAATTTCATACTATTGAAGGAAAACATGGCACCAAATGAATCATCTCTTTTCTTCCATTTGGCTTTGTCATATGTAATTTGATAATAAAATTTGGGTATCTCTAATCAATAAATAACAACATAGTCATGACTTCGGAAAACTAAGTATGATATTTCCTATGAAATGTTATTTGCAAATAACTGTAGTTGGCACTTATACATCCCTAATGTTCTCTTTGCAATGATATGCTTAAAAACATTTATATGTTGGCTTAGCCAATACACTACTGAAAAGAAACATTTAAAATTAAATAAGACAGCTGTGAATGAGTAGGGAGCACGGGTATTTTTTTTTGTCCAATCTCATAGTGGTATCCTCTGTTTCTTTCAGATGCTAACCGAGCTCAAAGTTCTTAACCTTTCAAATTGTTCTTTGAGAACAACTCCCAACTTGTCCGCTTTCAAGAGGTTGGAGATTTTGATAATGCAAGAGTGTAGTAATCTAGAAGAGATTCACTCGTCTATCAAGGACATCAAGACCCTCGTCACCTTGAATGTCGAATGTTGTTATTTATTGAAGGAGCTACCTTTAGGAGTAGGTAGAATGGAAGAATTGAGGGAGCTTCTCATGCATGACACTACTATACGAGAGATTCCTATTTCAAGAGGTTGTTTGATGAAGCTGGAGACTCTTGACGCCTCAAATTGTAAACTACTTGCTTGTCTTCCAAAATCCTTGGGCTCCCTTATATCGTTAACTCATTTGCACCTATCAAACACAAGAATTGAAGAATTACCTGAATCCATTGGATCTTTGAAGGAGCTCAAGACTCTCGATGCCTCTGATTGTGTATCGTTAACCCACATACCCAACTCAATAGGTGATTTAGCATCTCTGTCTCGTCTTGACTTGACGGGATGTGAAGAACTTGCTCAACTTCCAGACTCCATAGGCTTCCTCGTATCTCTACTACAGTTGTTATTGTCGAGATGCTACTTATTGAGGCAAATCCCAGACTCAATCGGAAAGTTAACATCACTGACTGAGCTACATTTGGAATATATGCTCATTAAAGAATTACCTGAATCCATTGGATCTTTGAAGGAGCTCAAGATTCTCGATGCCTCTTATTGTCTGCGGTTAGCCCGCATACCCAACTCAATAGGTGATTTAACATCTCTGTCTCACCTTGACCTAACGAGATGTGAAAAACTTGCTCAACTTCCAGACTCCATAGGAAAGTTGACATCACTGATTGAGCTGCATTTGGAATCTACGGCCATTGAAGAATTACCTGAATCCATTGGATCTTTGAAAGAGCTTAAGACTCTCGATGCCTCTTATTGTGCATCGTTAGCCCACATACCCAACTCAATAGGTGATTTAGCATCCCTGTCTCGCCTTGACCTAACGGGATGTGAAAAACTTGCTCAACTTCCAAACTCCATAGGCTTCCTCGTATCTCTAGCGCGGTTGTTATTGTTGAAATGCCACTCGTTGAGGCAAATCCCAGACTCGATCGGAAAGTTGACATCACTGATTGAGCTGCATTTGGAATCTACGGCCATTGAAGAATTACCTGAATCCATTGGATCTTTGAAGGAGCTCAAGACTCTCGATGCCTCTTATTGTGCATCGTTAGCCTGCATACCCAACTCAATAGGTGATTTAGCATCCTTGTCTCGCCTTGACCTAACGGGATGTGAAAAACTTGCTCAACTTCCCGACTCTATAGGCTTCCTCATATCTCTACCACAGTTGTTATTGTCGAAATGCCACTCGTTGAGGCAAATCCCAGACTCGATCGGAAAGTTGACATCACTAACGGAGCTGCATTTGAATTCTACGGCCATTGAAGAATTGCCTGAATCCATTGGATCTTTGAAGGTGCTCAAGTTTCTCGATGTCTCTTATTGTGCATCGTTAGCCCACATACCCAACTCAATAATCAATTTAGCATCTCTATCTTGCCTTGACCTGACGGGATGTGAAAAACTTGCTCAACTTCTAGACTCCATGGTTGGTATGGTAAGTGGTATCATTGTTGCCTTAGGTAGTTAAATGTTTTTAATGGAGCTTTATTTGTTGCTTACTGTGTTACTTGAATGGTGCAGTAATTGCATTTTTTACGTGCATGTTCATTCGACATCTTTAAATGATATCCTCTCTTTTGAGTTCTACAGAACAGTGAGAGCATGGCTGATGTGAAGCCCAAATTTGCTGAGGAGTCAGGAGACAAATCACGGATTTGGAAACTGACAAAATTCAACGAAATATCACAATGCCGGTCCATAAGGCTACCTCATAACTTAACAGCTATGAGGGTACAATTATTGCCACCTCAGGATGTTTTTATTCAGCATGTCCTTCCCACATTTATCCGTCATGTTTCTACTGTATAAGCACATATTTAAATAGGTCACATTTGATGCACTTACTTTATCAGTTTCATCTGCATGTGGTCCAATGAATAGTGTTTTTATACCTTGACACTTGGAGGACTTTGTCATCCTCATTTGGCCCTCTGTTGTTAAGTGCTTGTTTCAGCTATAGAATTAGGAAAGGATAAGATGGACATTAAATAATTTGTGATTATGGAGTGTCAATCGTGCTTGAGTTTTGTTGGCTGTGGATGTTATGAATTGAATGATAAGGATGAATAGTTAGATGGATGCTGCCTGATTTAGAATGTAGTGGTGTATTCACATGAGGAGACTTTTTAAGCTGCTGCTTGGAATCCAATGAGGATTGTTCAGTGGACTTTTGTGCAGTTACATGTGCTAGAAGGCCCAGAATCTTCGCCAGATGAATTTTGCTTTGTACATGGCAGGCAAAGTATATCATTGTGCACTGCTTTGATGTTTGTCGGGAATGCTATGCTTGTGAATTGAGCTATTTTGAGCTTGCCAATTTCCGGAAACTTTGAGTGGAAATTCACCTGCTGAAACTAAATACACAAACATTAGAGGTGAAAGGATGGGTATTCCTAGAAAGGAGTAGCATGGGTGAAGCCATTCTATTTTTGCGTGTTTACCACCCATAGTTCTCTAAATGTTGTAGTGATACAGCTGTAGATGGCTTAAGTGAAGGTTCTATGTTTTGCCAGAATTTTTTTTTCCTGCTGACTGTTTCGACTGGATTTTGATGTCGTGTATTGTATGCTCTATTGATAAGTAAACATACATTAGGTATATATGCCTATGCGCAGAGACACTTTTGGATAAATATGCAGGTGAACCTGTGTGTCACCGAGTGTCTCTTTGCATCAATTTCTGCATCTATCATTTACTGCCGAGTTCTTTTAGGTCCCCCCCACCCCCCCCCTTCCTCTTCTTTTCAACTTTGGGTATTATATTTTACTGTCACCACTGAAGCTGATAAAATGAAGCAGGTCTCGAGATTAATCTATACAAACTCGGGTCAGGCCATTCTGGCTTTATCATCGAATGCTGTACACAAGCTCTGGAAATGGCAAAAAAGTGATCGGAACTTATCAGGCAAGGTAAGGAATATTTTTTCTCGAAATGGGCATGCTATTGTATTGTTTAGTGCATTTTTAACTACATCAATTCTTCTTTTCGCAGGCTACAACTAGTGTAGTACCACAGTTATGGCAACCTCCCAGTGGGATTTTGATGACCAATGACATAAGTGATACAAATCCTGAAGATGCAGTTCCATGCTTTGCACTGTCAAAGAACGATTCTTATGTAATGTCAGCATCAGGGGGGAAGATCTCTTTGTTCAATATGATGACTTTTAAGGTGAATATTTTCCCAAAGCATTTTTACATCCTTTTGTCGATTATTTGTTGCACTATCCACAAAGGCTTGGGGTGATGAGCTACCCCATTGTGGATGAGTGAAGTCAAAATTGTGCCAAAAGTGATTATGTGCCGAATATGCATGCACTATTTCCTTTTCACATTATTATGGGAGCTCAAATTAATTGAGTCACTCATATAATAGAAAGTATTGAACTCTATTGTTAGGAGGTTCACAAAGGCAATTACTCTGATTTTCATTTGGATTGTGTGGTCGCAAGTGCAGCAAATGTCCTTTTTTACATGTTAGGGAGATAAGGGCTATTCTGTGTCTCCAATGGGATCATTTTGTTCTTACTGATTAAAGAAAAGAGGCAAGAGCTTTTTTCACCCATCCAGAGATGTGATGGTCGAACTGCTCTCTCCCATTGCCTCTTGGCACATACGTCACACTTTTATTTATATAGTTGTTGATACTGTTCTGCCTGCTGATATCCAGACGATGACAACATTTATGCCCCCACCACCAGCAGCAACATTTCTGGCGTTCCATCCTCAAGACAATAACATTATTGCAATAGGAATGGAGGACTCCTCTATTCAAATTTACAATGTTCGAGTTGATGAGGTGAGACCCGTTTTCGTAGTATTTGAAAGTTAACCTTGTCATTATTCTCGACAAAGTTATGGATATTGATGGTTTTACTTTCTCAGGTCAAGACAAAACTAAAAGGACATCAGAAAAGAATTACAGGCCTTGCCTTCTCAAATGTCTTGAATGTTCTTGTGTCTTCTGGCGCTGACTCTCAGGTACCAGACCTCTGCTGCATCTTACTTTCCATGTAGACATGCTTAAGAGAGAGCAATGTAGTTTAAAGTGCCCAAAGAAAGGGTTGATGTTCACTCTGGATGTATTAATTCTTACGCCCTTATATGTTTTGGTTATGAAGGCATCATTAATCAGGAGAATAAGTCCTTCCAGTAAACTTCATCTTTTGTGGTGACAAATTAATCTCATCCCGTTATGTGGGAAGAAAAAAGCTATGATGTCCTGTTGTTGCTTACGACAGACGACTGGTGTGCACAATGTGGAATTTTTATTCTTTCAAATGCGCATCAATGCTGATATCTCCTTTGATAATTGTCTATCATTACTGCAGTTGTGTGTTTGGAGTACTGATGGATGGGAGAAGCAGGCTAGTAAGGTTCTGCAGATGCCAACTGGGCGAGGCGCAGCTCCTCTTGCTTATACTCGTGTTCAATTTCACCTGGATCAGATACTTCTGCTTGTGGTTCACGAAACACAGATTGCCATATATGAAGCTCCTAAACTAGATTGCCGTAGGCAGGTATTGAAGGTTCTTTTATTGTGCACAAACCGAAGTCTTATCTCATCCAGATTGTACAAAAGTATGCTAAATATTAGGTATTATGAGTCGTTTTCTTGCCGAATGTACTTGTTTTGATCCATTGTTCATCTCAACTAGTGGGTTACTCAAGAAGCTAGTGGTCCAATCACATATGCGACATTTTCATGTGATGGCCAATCAATATACGTGAGCTTTGAAGATGGAAGCATCGGCATTCTTACTGCTTCTGCTCTCAGATTTAGATGTCGTATAAATCCTGCTGCTTATATCCTTCCAAACCCAAGGTAAGTTAGTTATTGCTGCTCATTCAACCTTCTTCTTTTTTTTTAAAATGGCAAGTCTCATTTGTGAAGTTCCAATAGTCTAGCAAGTTATTCATTCCTCACTGATGGATTTGGCAGCTTGAGAGTCTACCCGCTAGTTATAGCAGCACATCCATCTGAACCTAACCAGTTTGCAATAGGGCTTACTGATGGCAGTGTCTATGTGCTCGACCCATCAGAATCTGAAGGCAAGTGGGGCACTTCTCCTCCTGTTTTAAAATGGTGCTGGGCCTAGCACGACCTCGGGTGCAACTGCTTCAGAGCAACCCCAAAGGTAGTGCAGGCCATGTCTCCCCCTGTGGAACTTTGAGCATTAAAATGCTGAGCTGGCTTTCCTCCTCCGCGCCTGATTCAAGTTTTGAGGGATGCTGCAGAGGGTAGATTTTACAGCCTCGGGGTACTTCCTCTGGACGTAGTTCACTACAGTCTGTCTTAAAGTGGTACAATTAGCATCCTAATCGACTTCTACTCAAGTCTTGCGGCGATAATTTGTTTTATTATATTCATTTAGGCTGACTGAAAGTGAAAAAAAGAAGAACATGAGATTAGGGTGATGCGTAGAAGGCATTGTATATTCGAGATGGAGGCAAGTATCTGATTTTAGTTAGCAAGCTAAAGGACCAGAGGAACAGGGTTTAGTTTTCTTAGGTGGCTTCTTTTCTTGTTCCTTCTGCGTTATGCCGAAAGTACTGCTTTTATTTATTTTATTTATTCTTTTCAATTTGCGTAAAGAGCATTTGTTAGCAGGTTCTTCTTTCTTGTTCTCTCCCCGCAAAAGCATAACTTCGTCTTCCTCTTGCGCTCCTACTACAAAAGCGATTTCAGTGCAACAGCACTCAAAGACCTTGGATGGCAGTATAAATTTCACCGCGGTTAATCTCAACGATGTGCTTATTGAACTGCAACCTTTCAGAATTAAGTTCCATCCTTTTGAGGATGTTGCAGTGTTAAACTGTAGTTAGTGACGGTCTTTAGACGGTATCACTGTGGACTGAAGTCGATTATCTCTCGAGTTTATCCGCATGAACACGAGCAGGTAGGAGCATGAGAAGGAGCCTATTTTGATTTCATTCGTATTCTTATCACCCTTACCTTCTGCACTACGGTGTCCGCAAGCAACCGAAGAGTATTACTTCTCATGGCATGAGCCTATTTTGTCATTGCACTTTAAACGATCAAAAAAATAGGAAAGTTGAAACTGTGAAATGAATGGAGAAGCCGGAAGTGCAATTTGAGAGTGTCTTGATTTGATGGGTGTATAGCGGGGTCAACCTCGGCAATTTTGCATAATCAATGGCAGAGTAGCTCGGACATTTTGTTCAGGCATTTTGACATCAATTGCAGTTGGTTCCACTTACAAATCAGAAAGATATTGGGTTTTCCCCCTTTTTGAGAAGAAGTTCTTGAGTTGAGTTTCAAAGGAATTAGAGTTTGCTTGATATAGCTGTAGTTGAAACGTACCTTCACTGTGGAGTATCGTAATTATTTTGTTTAATAAAACTTACTTTGCGTTTGTAACATCTGAAAGTTGAACGAGACAGTTTCCAAAAAGTTGTAACTTTAAAGGTGATACAGCTATAAAGTATTTGCCAAATAATAAAGCTCTAATACACTTTTTCATGACTATAGCTATTCGTGGCAGGGAGGGATACCAAATAGCCTCTTGAATCGAGGACTTAAATTATTGTTCCTAGATATCAGCACCGTCCTGCCCTTCGAATTATATCTAAGTATAAAACTATTAGATCCCACTTATTTTAAACCTCATTTATGTTTTCTTGCAATGCCATGAGGAGTGGGGAGGGAATACTTACTTAGATTCATATTCAGTGAACCACATTCATTATCTCTGTTGATCATATGGATCTTATGTAAGCCCTAGATCAAAAGTAAAAAATTATGCTACATAATAGTGAAATAAAAAATTCTTTTCTTTTCTTTTTTAGGAAAAATGATATGATGAGGGTTTGTATTTTTGCTTGATAAGAAATCAGGTAACTAAACTTTCTTTTTATATAATGAAGTATTACTTTCTTGAATTTTGTTCAACTTGGTGTCTCCATTATTATCGTCATGTCATGTGTTTGTTTTCCTTGACATGGCCTACTTATTTAACACAATTGCTGATATGGTAGCATACTCAATGAAAATTATGCAAACTCAATTTAAAACAAAAGGAAAATCCTTTTCTTTTATCCATTTTCAATTCTTTCTTTTTTCTCCACCATCCATTTCCACGCCAGCCTCTTGCCACCACCATGGCAATGCTTGATGATAACTTTGCAGATTGCCAGCGTTCCGTACAAAAGCAAAGTTTTATGCAGGTACATTTTTGGACATTGTCGGTGACTGTCATGTTGGCATTTTTGTCCTTTATTTTTCTTTCTTTCTTTCTTTATTTTTCCCCACGCGCTTTCCCCCTTCCTTGTCCGGCTTCTGTAAGGCATCCCCTTCTTGATCAGCGGGTCAAACTTAGATGAAAGAAGCAACTAAGCACCGCAAAAGAGCGATTCAAATGTCAAAATTTTATAGATATTTAAGTGTCAAAAATTATGAAATGTATAATTTTTTTTGGTCAAAATGAAATGTATAATTAAAGTCAATTTTTTTAAAAATAAGATCATTTAAGTGTCAATTTCGGTGACGGCCGTTGAAAATTCAACGTGACTTATTTTAATAATATAACTTGTCTATGTGGCTCGTCGAAAAGTTGAGTTAACAAAAACCCAACTAAAACGACCTCATTTTGTCACTGACATGGCATTTAATATAAATATTAATTAAATAATATAAAAACTTAAAAAAAAAAAAGCGGAAGGTGAGGGTCGGACGAGGGTTGTACATCCCTTGCCCTCACTATCACTACCGTTGCCCCACCATAGCCAGTAAGGGCTAGCGATGATGTGGCGAGGGTTGGTTAGGGTTGCTAGGCCTTGGCTAGTGGCCGACAACCTTGGCCAACTGGAGGTGAGGGCTTGCAGGCCCTTGCCCAAATTTGGGGCAAGGGTTGCAATCCTCCCTCAAATTCGGCAAGAGTCGCCGATCCTCGCCCAATCAGGCCATTGGCCCTTGGCCGCAAGTTGTGGTTGGGTGGCCGCAGGTTGTGACCTTCGTTGGATTTGGAGAAGGGTTGTGACCTTTGTTGTTGGTTGGCCAAGGTTGCCAACCATTACTCAAGGCTCGGCAACCTTAATCGATGCTCGCCCCATCACCACTGGCCCTTCCCGGTGATGTTGGGGCAATGGTAGTAGCGGTAAGGGTTGCATAGCCCTCGCCCGACTCTAACCTTCCTCAATTTTTTTAAAAATAAAATTGATTTTTGGGGATTTTTTTGGCTGATATGGCATTTTTTTTTGCCACATGGACAATTTTTTCTAAAAAAAACTTGCCACATTAGCAAACAAAGTTTCCGGAAAATACCACATGTGCATTTTGGCCAGATTTTCTCACCTTTAATACTTAATTGATCCGTTTTGCTTTAATTTTGACATTTAAGTATACATTTTATAACTTTTGATACTTAAGTGTTCTCTCATGTTAAGTTTTAGCGCTCCAGAAGTGCACGCCTCCTTATAGGTCGAATCTTAAGATATATTTCTAACGGAAAAACAAACCTTCAATTATCAAATGAAACCATTCCACAAGAAATTTAGATTAAAGGACGCACCTAATTTGACTTATCAACATCATTCAAACAAGTCAGATTTTATACATAGAGCTCAAACTCAAAACATAATTTAACATGTCATAGCTTGTTAATGAAAAAAAATGATTGGTAAGTTGCTTGGCTTGTCATATGTTAGCAACCTATGGACAAATAATGAAAAGTGTCAATATCTATTTATATTTTAAAAATTACCAACTACGTTAATTTGATTGATGTATCCAAATTAGTACATCAATAACCATATGGTCTTAGAGCAAGTTGATTCGCTCAAGCATGTCCTAGTATAAGAATTTTCACATCATTTTGGAGCATGCACTTGGGTGAAAGGCACCTCAATTTTCGCAACCTAGAAGTGATTGTGCTCCTTTGATCCCTAAGTGATATATCCCACGATCCAAATTTTCAGCAAAATTGGATCACTTTCTCAATGCATGCCTTGACCGTTCTCATTCCATAAATAAAAGAAGCAGTTTTTGAAATATGAAATTTTGGATCAATAAGCTAAGACCTCAATTAATTTTCGTAAATCCCATGTAAAATTCACATGATCTAATGCACTGAGCTTACTAAAGTCAATGCCTCTAATGATTTGTTGGACTTGTTCCGATTAAATAAATTAAATAAACACAAGTCTCTATTCCATACAAAACGACCGAAACAAACATCTTTTCATGGGACAACGACTTTATCAGGGAAGTGAATAATAGTTTTCTCTACGACTATACGAGTGTTTATAAGTGCAAATAATGTGGACCACTTATGTAGTTTAGGAGAAATGCATCATAATTTCAACGGCCAAAGTGAGCCAAAGTGATGTATTATTATGTTGGAAACCTAAAAGCATGTAGTCTTAAGTGGGAGTGAGAAGAAAATAGTCCATCTTAGTTGAAAGAAGAACGCAAATGTAGTGAAAAATTGTCCAAAAGTTTTCAACCTATTGATCATACCAATTGAATCCTAAACCTTTACATATTTTACCAATTGAGTCAATCTGACAAATTTTAACTGGAAATTATTGACGTGGACATAAACCGTCTTACGTGGCACAATCGATGTTGACGTAAATAATTTTAATAATTTTATTTATCTTGAGTTTTTTTTTGACCAAGTGCCAACAACCCCTTACTTGCAAAAGTACAATAAATTTAGACTTTTTGGATAATTTTACCCAAATGCAATATCTCAATCCACGTTTAACAATTGCCTATTGCATCTTCTAATCTTTGGAAAGATCACTACAATATAGTTTTTGGTTAATACCACAAAAAACCCTAAACTAATGCACTTGTGACAAATTTATTCTTTGTTAGTTTTCGTTAAATTTTATTATCAAATTGTTGAGTTGGAGACATGTGATGCTTGATTAGTGTGCCTATTTGGGATTTTACTCTCCATTTGTCATAATTGTAGTATTAATCCAATTTAATGAAAAATATATTCATTACAAAAGTACTAGTTTGGTATAAATTTGTTATAGGAGTACCAGTTTGGAATTTTTGTGATTACTTGGGGGTAAATTTGTCATAGGTATATCAATCTGGGGTTTTTTATGGTTAAAAAATTAATTTGGGATAAACATATAATATGTGTACCGGGATTTTGTGTGTGAAATTAACCCAATAATTTTTGACCGCAAGCCAAGTCAAAGAAGGCTGGATCTGCGTACCGGAATACAATTGCGAGTATAGGTGAGTGTGATCCACCTTGTAGATAAGGAGGCTATTATGGGCTTTGCACAATTAGCCTAGATCGAAATTCTTTAATCCAACTAAATTACTAACCCATTCATATATATATTTCCAGATGACGAGAAGCCCTAGCAGTCTTCATTATTCAAACAAAATAATGGAAGTTTGGTTCAATTGTTCTAAATATTTTGTCTTCCAAGCAAGTAAAAATATAGGACCTCAATAATTTTATCATTTCTTGCTGGGAAAAATTATGAAAACAGTCCAAATTCTATTGCAATTTTTCTAATTCAACCATACTTTTTTTTTTTGTCAATTTAGTCTTAAACCTTTTCAGTTTGTGCCAATTCAGTCAATTTGGCCAATTTTGGCTAGCTGGCGTTAACACGGATATCAACTGTCTGGCCAACGCCGACGTGTCAATTTTTTAATATATAGTTTTATATTTTGTTTTTTCTTTCCTTTCTTTGCAAACAAAAAGACAAAGAGAAAAAGGAGAAAAAAATATTAAAAAATTAACACTTTAGTGTTGGCCAGACAAGCGACGTCCACATCAACGCTGACCGGCCAAAATTTGCTGAATGGACTGAATTAGCACAAATGCAAAAGTTTTAGAACTGAATTAGCAAAAAAATAAAAGATTTAGGACTGAATTGGAAAAATTGTAATAGCTTTTAGATTGTTTTGGTGATTTTTCCTAGCAAGAAGGGCGAAATTAGTGAGTCTTGGACTTTGGGTGATTGGTTCTCAGTCTGATCCTTTGGCTCCACCTAAGAACCGAGAATCGGATTGGTTCCCATTTTTGGGGACCTTGGACCAGATCAAATGGTCCTAAAACCAGGCATCGGATCAGATCGATTAGTTCGATTCGATTTGGTCCAGTCCAATGGAACTAGTCACTTGGTAAAAAAAATAAAAGATTTAAAAACTACTATAGTTAGTACTATTTTAGGGTTTATTGCTATTTCTAAGAAATTAAAAATATATTTTAAAAAAAATTCAGTCCGATTCCCTCTCGGAATTAAGAATCGGACCAAAAAACACAAATTCCACATAATTGGATTTGGGAATCGGACCAAACTAACTGGTCTGAGTGGTCCCCAATTCGGACAGTCCAATGTGTTGGCCCCTACTTTTACTTGCTTGGAAGGCAAAATAGTTGAAGCAACTTGTCCATCTATCATGCCCACCAATTATTAAAAGCACCATTAAGGAAAATATAAATACACTCTGTAATACGAAAAAGCCACATTCCATACTCTTCCTGAAATATATTTCATATTATCTTTCATTATGCAATTAGTATGGTTATATGCATATTGTTGTTTATTTCTTTCATAGCAAAACGCGTCCAGTGCACTGTCGTCCTCATATACTACAATGTCCATCGTAGCATAATGTCTTAATTTTTTTAATTTTTTTTTTCGTTTTCTGATTGAGGTAGTGTATTAAACATCTTAAAAAAATTTATTCTACTTAGGAATCAATCGAAAATCATTTGGTTATGATAATATTTACAATAGGGTCAAGGTCGAGTTATTGTAGTATAGTTAATTCATACTATCCAATCACTAATGACAAAGATTCGTAATGAGACTCACCGGTGGGCAGCTGAGTTGATTCGGCTTTGGACACTTTATCACAGAGATCCCAGGGTTGAAACTCCGTAGCTGCTAACACGTCTTAAGTGGGGGCCATGGTAGTGGGTTCTTGGGCTAGCTCCCCTCCAGGTATAGTCGGTGGTCGTCGTTGGGCCTATTGGACCCGCGGAGGCCGTGCGCTCCTGTAAGGTTGAGTTAAGCTGAATCCTGAATACCAAAAAAAAGAAGAAAATTCGTAATGAGCATTGCTCGTTAGTTTTCTTTTCTATATTTGTTATTGATAGAAAATGCAAGTCTAGTCAAGTGTGCTGGATCCTCAAATTTCAATGGAAGCTTCCCTTGCACTAGCTCGAAGCTTCAGATATATGGATTTCATTGTTCACGTGTCTCCCAGGATGTCAATTGCACAGTTCAGATTATTTAAGATTTATACAGAGATGATATGGCATTAACATGTATTCCCAAATATGAACCCACGAATCCACCCGCTCGGGAGGGGCCAACTACAATGGCTCGTAAGTTCGGGAAAATGGAAAAGGACCAGAATCATCTTGTTTACATCTTGAGATGGATTTAATATAGGTGAGAGGGTGATGAGTAGATAATATTTAGGCATGATGTGGCGTAGAGTTTAAGAAAAATTTTTTTTGGAGGATATTTATTCTGGGATTTGCTTTCCGAAAAGAATCTCTTCGAAAGAAGAAAAAGAAAAAAAAAAGTAGATTTTGGATTGAAAATAATAAACTTTCCAATATCTTACCAAAGTTTCTTACCGACTTATATGTCATAATATGTTTTTGTGATTTTTTTTTTTTGGTCAAGGAATATGTTTTTGTGATTGACTCATGTATGGTTGCAGCAGGAGCATGGGAGCAATGCAGGTTAGTTTTCTTTTCTGTTTCTCTTATTAACAGAGGAAAGCAAGTCAAAGTCAAGAAGCACCTTCATAGGATGGTTCCCCGCACCATCCACAAAATGCTGCGGAAATTACGTGTAGACAGATCTGAGCCATACGAAGCTGTGTGTAAGAATTGGATCCGACTGCTTCCCGAAGGATGGTAACAGGAAGCTGCCAAGTAATTGCAGCTTCCTGTTATCTGAGCCACCTGAAGATGGGTGCGGCCAAAGTCAATGACGTTGTAACGTAGTTGGTTCATAATATCCGATCGCTAATGACAAGTGCCTCTAGACAAATCAGTGATAATCTTAACCGAAAAGCTAAGAAGAAAAAGAGCCTCAACCATAAATGGAAAGTTATGAAATAAATATGAAAAAAGAAATAAAGCATCGCTGAATATTTATTTGATAGTAGAGAATTGGACCAAGCCGGCCGGTGTGATTTGGTCTGGATGGTTCCCAATTCGGATGGTCTGATATGTTGACCTCTACTTTTACTTACTTGGAAGGTAAAATAGAGCAATTGATCCATCTGTCATGCCAACCTATTATTAAAAGCACGATTAAGAAAAATATAAATACACTCTATTATGCGAAAAAAACTGCATTCCATACTCTTCCCTAAAATATATTTCGTTTTATCTTTCATTATGCAATTATTATGATTGCATGCATATTCTTGTTTACTTCTTTTATAGCGAAATGCGTAGCCAGTGGACTGTCGTCCTCATATACTACAGTGTCCATCTGTCCATCATATCATATTGTCTTAATTTTTTTTTTTTTTCGATTCGTTAGTTGAGGTAGTGTATTAAGCATCTTAACAAAATTTATTCTACTTAGGAAACAAACGAAAAACATTTGGTTATGATAATATATTTATAACAGTGTTATTGGTCAAGGTCGTGATATTGTAGTGAAGTTAGTTCATACTATCCAATCGCTAATTGCAGAGACTTGTAACGGTATTGCTCGTTAATTATCTTTTCTATATTTATTGCTGATGGAAAATGCAAGTCTAGTCAAGTGTGCTGGATCCTCAAATTTCAATCGAAGCTTCCCTTGCACTTGCTCGAAGCTTCAAATATAGATTTCATTATTCACATTTTGTCCCAGGATATCAATTACGAAGTTCAGATTATTTAAGGTTTGTGCAAAGATGTTATGAGATTAACATGTATTGCCAAATATGAACAAAAAGAATCCAGCCACTCGGGAGGGGCCAACAACAATGCCTCTTGAGTTTGCGAAAAGGAAAAAGAAGGATCAGAGTCATCTCGTTTATGTCATGAGATGATTTAATATAGATGAGGAAATGATTAGAGGTGAGCATCTAGAATTGCCCAAACTGACAATTGCTTGGACCGGCCCAATGGTCCAGTCTAGTTTTAGGGGGGTGTTGGTTCATTTCATTTTTTAAAATTCCTAAAAATCTTATTTTTCCTTCAATTTTTTGGTTTGTGGTCTAAGTATTTATGGGACATCGGTTGAAATTTGCATTCATCTTTATTTTGTATATGTCATATTGAGTGAAATTTGATTTAGCAATGTCATGAAAGATACTAGATATTAATTTTGGGTTTTCCTTTCTAAAGTCATAGAATGGACCGGTTCCATTGGACTACCTAGAAACCGGACTAGACTAGTTGGTCTAGTTCAGTCCAATCCTAGGACCTAATGGCCTAGTCCTCTGTTCCTCAAAATGGGAATTGGACCAAGAACTAATCACCTCTAGAGATGATGAGTAGATAATGTTTAAGCATGACATGGCATAGAGAAATCTAGTTTAAGAAAATATTTTTTTGGAGGATATTTATTTTGTAATTTGCTTTTTTTGTAGGAATTTCTCTTGAAAGAAGAAAAAGAAAAAAAAGTAGATTTTGGATTGAAAATAATAAACTTTCCTTACTCGAATATCTTACCAACGTGTCCTATCTACACATGTCATAATATGTTTTTGTGATTTTTTTTTTTGGTCAAGGAATATGTTTTTGTGATTGATTCATGTATATTGGCAGCGGGAGCATGGGAGCATTGCTGTGCTGGTTAGTTTTCTTTTCTATTTCTCTCATTAATGCAAGAAAGCGAGTCAAAGTCAAGAAGCACCTTCTGAGGATGGTTCCCTGCACCATCCGCAAAATGCTGCGGAAATTACGCGTAGACAGATCTAAGCCACGCGAAGGTACTCGTTAATTTGAGAATTTATAATTATGTGAGATGTCAAAAAATAGTATTATTATTTTTTTATCGGTCATACTCTAATTTTTACTCTCAGATTTTTATTTTGCTTCCATGTAGGGCGTGAGAATTGAAATTTACACGTAAAGCTAAATCATCCTATCCCAACTTCTTGAGAAGGTATGGATTCGAATCCCTTACCTAATTCTTCCCATGTGGAAATGGTGGCTACTAGGGTAAATTTTAGTGGTTAAAAAAAAAAAAAAGCTTTAAGGAGGGAGATAAAAGTGAAATGAGTGCTTCAGGCGTGATGCTGTCAAAGAGATCTAAGTTGTTTACTTCTCCAGACAACATAAATGATCAACTAACTTTTCGGTCCCAATGACATCTTGGATTTCATTTTTTTTTGGAGGGATTTATCCATCGAGCACGCGCGCAAATTGGTAAAGGCACCATTAGGAGAAAAAAATAAACTCTATAATGAGAAAAAATTGCATTTCATATTCTTTCCTAAACTTTAATTTTTTTCTCTTAGCTATTTTAATCTTTATTATGTGCATATACTTGTTTATTTCTTCCATAATGAAAGAAGTAACCGGTAAGCTATCATCCTTGTGAAATACAATGTCCACGTTATCGCGTCTCATTTTTTCATTCCTATTGTAAATTGAGGTAGTACATTAAACATGTTAAGAAAATAGATTCTACATATAAATTAAAACAACTGGTTATGATGCAATATTATATAGCAATATAATTGGTCAAAGTCATGATATTGTAGTATAGTTGGTTGATAATAGCCAATCACTAAGGACAAACAACTTTAACGAGTATATGGATCCTTCTCCATCTTTTCATTGATATTGCGGAGAAAAATATATTTATAGGATCATAAATATTAAAAGAGGGGACAGCTCTTCCGTTGCCAACAAAGCAAAATGGCTAAAAAGTTGCACAATAACTTAAGAAGATTGCTTCATTTGCAGTGCCTTTAGTAAAGATATATAGACTTTAGATACACATAATAATGGCTAAGATATTTAGTAAAATAATCAAATAGAAACTTGTTTAAGTGATTGGGATGGCAGAGACAGCGGCAAATAATACTCTATCCAATAAATAAGTGTCTGATAACAAGAATAATTTGAGGAGCGAGAGAAAAGTGATTTGGTTGAGGGGACGATGACTTGATAATCTTCAGGCATAGTAAAGTATGGAGAAATTAAGTTTGAGAATTAGGGGAGATTTATTTTGGGATTTACTTTTTCAAAGAGGAATCTCTTTTGAAAGAAAAAAGTCAGATCGTGCATTGAAAATAATAATCCAAGGAGTGATGTTTTTGTGAATGACTCATGTATATTAGCACCAGGAGCGTGGGAGTATTGCTAGCTAGTCTTCTTTTCTATTTCTCTTATTAATAGAAAAAGTAAAGTCAAGTCAAGAAGCAACTTGCATCGGATGGTTCCATTCACCTCCCGCGAAGTGCTGTGGAAACTACGTGGGCAATGATGGCCCTTTGGTCTTCTTTTCTATATCTCTTATTAATAGAAAAGGCAAGCCAAGTCAAAGTCGTGCTCGCTTTGAATCAGAACGCCTGGGTGCTGGGCAGGTTCCTCGCACCTTCCGCACAATTAATAAAGCATGTAACGTGGAAGGCTAAGAATCGGTGGAGATCACAACAGAGGGCCAACATTCATCTTTCCTCTAGACATCACGAGGAGGGATTTACCTTTTGAGCACGCCCACTGATTACTAAAAGCACCATTAGAAAAAAGAAATACACTTTACGATTTGAAAAAAAATGCATTTCATATTCTTCCCTAGAATTTAATTTGCTTTATCTTTGCTATGTAATCTTTACTATATGCATATGCTTGTTTATTTCATCCCTGTCAAAAAACGTAACCAGCTATTCATTATCCTTGTTAGTTACAGTACATTAAACATCTTATTAAAATATATTCTACTTACACAACAACAAAAAAATGATTATTATGCAATATTATAGAACAATATTATTGTTCTAAGTCATGATAGTGACATATTGTAATATAGTTGGTTCATAATATCCACTCAATACTGATAAGCAACTTTAACGAGTATCGGTCATTCGTTTATTTTTTTCCTACTTTTCCATTAATATGAGGAGGAATGGGATCATGAATAATAAGAGAGAGAACAGCTCTTACACTGCCAACAAAGCAAAATGGCTAAAAAGTTGTACAATACCTTAAGAATGCTTCATTTGCATTTCCTTTATTTAAGATATATACACATTTTATTGGCTAAGATATTAAGTGTAATACTCAAATAGAACCTCGTTTAAGTGATTATGACGACAAAGACGGTGACAAATACCTTCTCTATCCAATAAATAACTGACCGATAAAAAAACGACAAGAACCAACTTGCGCTCGAGTGATGTTGGAATATTCTTGCAGGTATATCCATAAAGCCTTCGCCATAAGAGACGAAGGAAAACGAAAACCCCGCATGTGCTCCACTATCAGTAAAAAAATATTTTCCGAGCCCCGAGAGTGCTCCACCATCGCATAGGTTCCATGCACCTTCCGCGTAATGCCGTGGAAATATGCGTGCAATATTTGTCCTTTCCGGGCAGCATTCATGACAGCGGTGCGATTAACATGAAGGGTCCTGGGACTGTCGGACGGCAATAACTCAGCATTGTTTAAGCACGCACCGTCGAGAGTATTGAGTGTTGGTAATCCAACAGTGAAGACTGAGAATCGGTGCAGATCACAGCAGAGGGTGTGGAGCACTCTTCAGGTAATTTTTGACTCCTTGCTTTTCTCCTCTTCTTTGTTTCCTGCTTTGATTGCTCCATTTTGTTCTGATGAGTTCCGAACTCTACAATTCGCATATCTGAACTGTGAAATCTGGCTTTCTTCTAAGGCTCTGCTCGATCAATCTCCTATTTTAAAACAGAATAAGAATCTTGTTGGTTAATCGCTACATGATGACCCCGCATGGAGGAGATTATGAAGGCGGGGAGGATCAGCGAAAAAGAAATAACTATGAAGTGTTTTTGAGCTTTAGAGGGAAAGACACTCGCAAAAGCTTCACCGATCATCTCTACCATGACCTAGACTGTGCAGGAATTCGTGTATTCAGAGATGATGAAGAACTCCGCATTGGCGAGGAGATTGGTCCGGAGCTTTTCCGTAGTATTACACAATCTAAGATCTCAATCCCTATTATCTCCAAGGACTACACTTCTGGCAAATGGTGCCTTCGTGAGCTTGCTCATGTGATGAAGTGCAAGAGAAGAGGAGGGCAAATAGTGTTGCCCATTTTTTACAAAGTGGAACCCTCACAGTTGCGAAATCCTACTGGGAGATTGAGAAATGCCATCAATGGACATAAAAGGAATTTGGACAAAATGATTGTGAAGGAATGGGAAGAAGCACTTCAAGAAGTCAGTTTCTTAAAAGGATGGGTATCAGATAAAATTGATGAAGGGTATACTACTTTCCACCAAACCATTGATGAATTTCTCATAAATAGATCTTTCTTGGAAAAAAAATACAATTATTGCCATCCTATATTGAAATTAGTTGTTATTTGACAGGTACGAAGGAAAATTGGTTCAAACGGTTGTCGGTGAAGTCAAGCGCAAGTTAAGAAGGACTTTTCAACTAATTGTTCCGGAACAGTTCGTTGGAATTGATGATCCAGTGGAAGAGATTATGAGCTTGATAAATCCAAAATTTAACGAAACAAGGATTATTGGAATTTATGGAATGGGCGGCATTGGTAAGACAACTCTTGCAAGGGTCTTGTACAACAATCTCTCTAATCATTTTGAATATCTTAGCTTTGTGGCAAATATTCGAGAAACATCAATACGCAATGGTATTGAATATTTACAAAAGCAGCTCATTAATGATATACTAAGAAGTCCATATACTGTGTCTAATGTATTCGAGGGAATCGATGTCATCAAATCTCGATTTACGAGTAAAAAAGTACTTATTCTTCTTGATGATATGGGTGATGATACTCATTTGAATGCTTTGGCCGGAGACAGCAGTTGGTTTAAAACTGGAAGAATAGTAATCATAACAACTAGAAACAAGACTATTCTTGACAAGGCTAGGGCAAACTCCATGTATCAACTCAATGAGTTGCCTTCAGATAAATCATTGATTTTATTTAGTAGACACTCATTTGGAAAGGATTCTCCTCCAAGTGATTATGAGGATATCTCTCGTGCTGTCATTTCTACTACTGGGGGCTTCCTCTAGCTCTTGAAGTTATTGGTTCATTATTATGTGGAAAGACAACAGAAGTATGGGAAGGTACATTAAAGAAATTACGGAGTGTGCCTAGTCAAAAAGTGCAAGAGACATTGAAGATAAGCTATGAAGCATTAGATGATAGAGAAAAACAAATATTTTTGGATATTGCATGTTTTTTCATTGGAAAATCTCGAGAAAAACCAACTTATATGTGGGATGCCTGTGGCTTTTTCCCCGAGATTGGGATTGAAGTATTGAGTAATATGTCCCTCATTAAAATTGAAGACGGCACGTTAATGATGCATGATCAATTGAGAGATCTTGGAAGGGAAATTGTTCGTCTAGAGAATAGAATGGAGCCTCAACAGCGTAGCAGATTATGGATTGAAGAGGAAGTCGAATATGTGCTTGATGGCAATAAGGTAAGAGTTTTCTTTACTTATCTTAATTAGTGAATTTGAGTCCATCTTCTCTTTCGCATTTGAAATAATAATCATTTCCAATCCTAAGTCCCCAAAACTTGCTTCCACCAACAAAAGACCTCTACCGATTAATTGCTGATCCTCGGACATAATTGATGAGTAATTTCTTGGTGGTAGTATTGTGACGAGGTTACTCTCCTTTTGGTAACTTCTAACGCAACAACAAAACTACAAAAGAGAACGCATGATAGAGCACTTTTAGAGAAACTGGACATTTATAAATTGCTGCGACCATTTCCCACATAATTTGTTTGACATACGTGTTTAATGTTCGAATTTGTCCTTTGGTTTCTTGTGAGGTCTTTTCTTCCTTTTTTTTCTTTTACTAAGTATTGGCTTCTTATGAGCTGTTTGCTATGATAAATGATACCTCCATTCATCTATGATGACTAGTTGTCCAGTTCCTGTATCTTCGAGTTGGGTGAAGGATAGATTTAATACCCTCAGTATTACTATCCGTGCGATTTAGTTCTAGTTTTTTGCTCAACGTAGTCCTTTATCTTTCGCAGTTTGTGCTATTGAGTCATTTGTCCTCAATTGTTAGTTAGCATCATCAATTTGCTGATAAGGCTTTCATATTAATTTATTTATGATATATGCATATTTGTGTAATATATCTCTTCAAACATCTATTTTTTTCTATAGACTTTTCATAATAGAGTGCATAATTTTTTCCCTGAATTTGCTAATTTTTTTTTCATTATTTTGCGAATATGGCCAGTTTTTCATTTAATCCCCTGACATCATTTATTGGTAAAATATAGGCTATCATGTTACAATAATTATTTCTACATTGTTCGACTTTTAGTGAGCATCTTCATCGGCAATAAATTATCTAATATTTATATTATCATCTATCAAATATGGCTATCATGTTACATAATTCTTTTATCTATTTTTTTGTATTTCAAATATTGACTAGTGTGTTACAATAGATATTTCTATATTGGTCAACTTTTAGTCAGAAATTCATTTAGCACATTTTTAGTACATTTCATATATTCATTTGCTTATGTTCAAAAATATATATATATATATATATATTCATTTGTTAAATATGAACTGTCATGTTTAATAATTTTGGTAACGATCTATTGATATAATAAACTTATAAATACGAAAAAAAATGTTCTCGTAACGAGTATCCATACAACTTTTCAATTATAGCAACCATCACTTATTATACATTTTTATATTCATTACTAAAATATATGTAATCAAGTAATAGAACCCCATAAACATATATTCTTTTTCCTTCTATGGACAATTTTCTTATATTCATTTATGTGTAAAGCGTATTATTATTATTATTTTTATGCCAATGCATTTTTTTACTCTCGATTATTTTTCAATCATAAAAGTTGTCATTTGTTATACATATCGTTATACTTATTGTTGAAATATACGCAGTCACATAATAGATTCCTCTAAACATATCCTTTTTTCCTATTATGATAGGTAATTTTTAATATAATAATTTATATCCTTTTGATAATGACATATATTTTTATCGATCTTCTAATATTATTTATTTGTCAAATAGGAGTCCAATAATATATTGATCTTGTGCTATCATTACTTGACAAATATGATTGTATATTAGTTGGAGAAAATTCCAAAAAATGGCTCGAAGTGTCCACATTTTCTCAAATAAGAGCCTAAAATAGATTTTGTTTCAAATAAGAACCTGAAGAGCCTATGCTTGTTTCAAATAAGGATCTAACTTTGCAATAGTCAAGGGCATTTTCATTATTTATCATTTTTCTTTTCTTTTTTCCCTTTTTCTGGTCCATCTTTTTCCTTTGCACCGGTGGCCTAGCCAACCACTGACTCTACCCATAGGGGGCTAGGTAAGGCGACCCTCACCCTAGGGGAGGCCGCCCCTCGCGGATGACCACGAAGTTGGCTTTCGCTTGTGGCTAGCAAGGGCCGACCTCGCCCATAGTCGTCGAGCCCTCGCTAATCCTAAGTGGGGCTGAACCTCACCAAACTTGGCGAGGGTGGCCTCACCCGTGGGCGGAGAGGGCTTGCAAGCCCTTGCTAGGCATTACCAATGGCTAGTAAGGTTGTTGAGCCCTCATCACCCGCAAGCGAGGCCACCCTCATTAGATCTAGCAAGGTTTGGCCTCGCTTGGGGCCGATAGGGCTGACCTTGCAGATGACCTTGAGGCCATCCTTCGCTAAATCAGGCAAGGCCAACCCTCACCTAGCCCTCTATGGGCAGCACCAGTGGTTGGCTGGTTAGCCACTAGCGCATAGGAAGATAGACTGGTAGCAAAAAAAAAAAAAAGGAAAGAAAAAAAAAGGAAGAAAAAAAAAGAAAAAAATTTAGACAAAAATGCCCCTGATCAGTTGGAAAATTTAGCCGGCTGACGAGATCAGGCTCTGATTTGAAATAACTATGGCCATCTCATGCCTTTATTTGAAGCAATCAAGTCACTTTGGGTCATTGTTTGAAATAAGATCCATTTCGAACTCTTATTTAAGAAAATAAGGGGACTTGGGGCCCTTTTTTGGAATTCTCCCTATTAGTTGTTTGTCAAATATGAGCCCATTGGACAGAATAAATGACAAATCCAATTTTTTTCTCTTTGCTACAAAATATATATATATATATATATATATATATATGTAACTATGAATTAATATATTTTTATAGCTAAATTGGCATATCTACAACTTAATAAATTTTACAATAAATGAGACTAATAGAGCATACTTATTTTACTTAGTTTTTTAATACTCAAAATGCTTTTAATTTCTACGACTCAAGATCTTGATCTTCCTTGTTCTTTTCAAATTCGACGAATCTACAATAAATAGAGAGGTAGTCAATGATTTACTCTAATAGCCTGTATGGTTATATCAAAGGAACAAGGTTTTAATCTAACAGCTATTATGTTGATATAAAAAAATTGGAATAGCCATACGCTGCTTAGTTAAAGTAATGTAATAGTTAATGCACTGTTTAATTTGATGATTGGCATATGCAATAAGAGGGAAATAGCATAGAAATTACTAAAATACCCCTAAAACTTAATTAGAGGGAATATTATAATCATCACTTTAATAATCAATCATAATTCATGAGTTTTACACCCTATATAAACTATTGGATACATAATTAATTATATCACATATTTTTTATATTTTAATAATTATTTAAATTTATAACTAAAAATTAAGCACATAACATGTGATTATATAAAAATAAATATTTTATTTTATTGATTGTCACTGTAATAGCCAATCATGAGAGTAATAAATAACATACATATAGTCATATCACAATTGAGCGTTAATTAATATAATTAGAAGTTAAGATAATCATTATATTATAAATAATATAATATGAAGTTAGCAAGAATTTAGTTTACCACACCTAAAAGGGATCGGTTAATATTATGCTAATTAGAATACTATAAATATTTTATTAACATAATAAGTAATTATGTATTATCAAGATAACATATTTACTATTTCATATATCACTCATATAATATGCGACCAAAGTCAAAAAAAATATAATTGATGTGATCATGACATTGATACCACAAATATGTTTAGTTAAAACTGATAACCTAACATTGATAGTGTTAGTGCGAAAAAAAGAAAGAAATGTATTACTGCCAATAAATATTGTGATAGACCATAATTGCCATTATTGCTACCAAAGGTGCAGTGATAATCTAAATGTATTGTACTGATCCATTGATATAGAATATATACGTAACTAAAGCTAAATATATGTGCACAACTAAACGGCATATGTTATGTGGTAAGATATTTGGATTGAAATAAGACGGTTAGAAGAAAAAAGTAGAATTATCCCAATAAACTGGACTAACAGAGCCATAAATTATTTATCTAGAATTTTAAACTCAAAATATTTTCAGCTTCTTCAGTGCATTCTATTTTAAGATCTCGATTTTTTTTCTGTTCTTTTTAAATTTGGCCAGTCTGCCAAAACTAGAGGTGTAAACGATTTACACTAATGATCTAAACTGCCATACTTACAACATGCACGCTCGACTTTTTTGGGAACTCCATCAAATACAAATGGAATGCTGTGTCACTCTGGTCCATTTCTCCCTAACTGTTCCTTTTTGTGTCTCCTGAGCAGTTCGAGGAATAAATTGGACATGTATCAAATGGTTGATAAAATAATTGGTGACTAAGCAAAAAATGCCCTCAAACATACTCATGCAACTCATCATCTCACATTCTTCTTCTGATCCATCGTTCTTTTCTCTCTCTCTCTCTCTTTTTTTTACAGCTCCTCCACAAAAGGTAGTCCAATCAGATTGAGTTAATCATGTATTTACATTCTAATTAATTCTTGAAAATTGGAAGATATTACAGCTCAATAGAAAATATGAAATAAGTCTTAAATCTGGTGCATAGCGCAACACTTCTACTACTATCACAATCTACAACACTTGAAAAATATAGAGAATGAAAACATTCTTTTCATGCAATATAAAGAAGAAGACGTTATAGAAAGAAGTTATCAACAAGGAAAAAAAGCAAAAGAAGTTGCATAAAGAAGATGTGTTCAAATAAAAATCAAAATAAAGAAGTGGAAAGACAAATGGAAGTAACTAAGGAATATTAAATAAATAGTTAAATAATGTGTAGGAGACACACCGGGGAAGGTCATTCAATGTTAAGAGTAAATATGGGAAGATTATTCATGGTCGATGCAAAATGAAAAATTTTCTAGATTTTACTAGTAAAGATTACACATGCGTTGGATGCAAATAGAGGCAGTTTTCCTTTGTTTTAAGTGCCAGAAAATTGTGAGAAATTGTAGAAAAAGTTTTAAACTTATTGTACGGAAGCTAATTCAGTTATAAATCTTTCAACTATACCAATTTAGTCTTAATATTTTTGATGATTTACCAATTTAGTCATAAATATTTCAATTGTGCCAATTTAGTCTTAAATCTTTTAGTGATTTGTCAATTTAGTCGTAAACCTTTTAATAATTTACCAATGTAGTCGTTTCGGCCAAATATCCAAATAATAAGTTTATGACTACATGGGGAAATTATCAAACGGTTTAGAATCAAATTGGTACAATATAGTTCTTTTGTCAAATTGTCAAAAGATTTAGGACTAAATTAGCACAATTGAAATGTTTAAGAGTAAATCGGCCGTGGTACAATATAATTAGGACCTTTTGGACAATTATATGAGGAAATTGTTGAGTTATGAGTAATGACATAGCTCCAAGGATTTATTATATGTATTTCATCTTGAGAAAGAGATAGGAATTTCTATGTAGGAGAATTTCATTGTACAGTCAAGCTAAGTCTATCGAAATTAAATATGGTTATGCAATGTCTTTGATTGGAGAAAGAAGAGGAATTCCAAATCACGTAATAATCGTATTATTTTGAAAACAAAAACCTTCTAAATTACTCTTAAAAATACAAAGAAATGTGTCTATCAAACTTTCTAAGAAAAGAAGTGTCTGTTAATGTAAGCACAAAAGAACCAAATAATATTAACCAATATCTCTAAGAGGTAAGTGCAAAAAAAGAAAGGAACTAATATATACGTACCACAATAAAAATCATCTAGCAACTATGCCACTCAAAATGCTAAGAGAATGTCTAGTCCAAGCATATTACTTACAAGAGAGGTAGCTATTAGTCAAAGTATGAATAACGAACTATACGTTAAATGTCATATTTTCTGGAGAAATGTCTTTTCATGCAATAATAAAGTAAATGACACTAATCCATGGGGCACTTCTGCCTCGACTTTGAGAAAGAAGATAAGCGCAAGCAACATAAAACACAAGTTGTATCAAGAATCAATGGAGTCTAACTTATCACTTAGAATTGTGAAAAATGATGTATATTTAAATGCACTACTTTAAGTCGGGGTCTTCGTTGGGAGTATGGATAAAAGCTCCATTCATCTTCGTTATTTGAAACGACGCACTATTTTGATGAGGTATATAACATTAACAATAAACTATTTGGAAGACCCTATCTTTAATTAACATTGAAAAGAATAGCGTATGGTCAAGAGTAAGAATTACAAAACAAAATGACTTCGTTTTAGAAGAATAATGAGAATTTCCCAAAAAGAATGTTCATAATCATGAAAGCTTTATGGAAGAATAGTTATTGCGATATTGATGCATATACATATGTATCTCATATTAGTTCCCAAGTCATGATTTCCTTGAAAATTGTATACAAGAATTTTTAGTGATGAAATCTAGATTTATATACAACGCTATATTATATTTTTATAATACTATATATTTGCAATGATATGTTCGATAATATTATTATACTTTAATTGGAGAACCATGTATTTACAACAAAACATATATTAACAAATGCACATCTTCAATCCCATAATTACAAACATTTTAATGTCAAAAAATTTTCAAAACTAATATTTGTAAAATGATACTTATTAAACTTGGAATTTAACTATTAAAACAACATATACATGACTTCTTTTACATAGAGAATCGACGAAGTTCATATTTTTGTGAAAAAATAAGCTTACATTTACAGCTTCTTAGAAACTTATGAAAGAATGACAATTCGGTATAAAACTAAAAACGAATTCACAACCATCAGATTTAGGGTGGAAAAAAAAGTCAATTCTAATTTTGTTTTTAAATAAATGATTATCACATAGGTTTTAGAACCATGTATTCGCATAATAACAATCAATATCATCCTTACACTCTAATATAATTAAATGCACAATTAGAGGTCGTTCTCATCACTTCGATTAAATTTAAGTCAAAATAATTTTTTTGTTATTAAATGTAATGTGAATGTTATTCATCATCTCATAAATTTTACTAAGAAATATTTATTGGTGAAAAAGTGACACTTCAATATGTAACTGATTCATTTACAACGTCTCTTTTTCGGCGGAAAGGATCTCAGCTAAATGGTTATTAGTCTACCAGTCGCAATGACTCAAATGAGCGGATTCCATATCCAAATATAAGTTGTGAAAAGGAATTGCTAGTGAAATTTTACTGAGTTTAGTAGCTAGGCTTTCTAGACCTGCCTCTCTCACTACAATTGGAATTCATATCGGATAATTTGATTCTAACTGCCTCATCGGCTCAAGATGACTTGCAGAAAAAACATTTCTAGGTTTGCCTTGTGCCTCCATAACAAATTGTCCACTTTCTAGAGGAGCTCTTACGGGAGAGAATTACCAAAAAAGTCATAAATCCTTTTAGGCTTAAATTTTTTGTAATTGTGTTAATTAGTCCATCCGACCAAATTTGACAAGCCGCCATTGACATGGACACTGACTGGCTTTAGTCATCCGACGAACGTTGACGTGACAATTTTTTAATAATTTTTTTTGGAATTTTTTAATTTTTCTTTTCTTTTCTTCCTACTGTTCTTCTTCTTCCACAATTGTTTTCTTCTTCGCCTACTAGTTTTCTTCTTCCCTCTACTATTGCTGAGGCTCACCGACCATTGGGTAAGAGTTGCGAAGCCTTTGCCGACCGCTAGCAAAGGTCACGGCCCTCTCTCGGCCTTGCGCACCCTCACCGGTGGCCTCGCCTAGATCTGGGCAAGGCCAAACTTGCTATGGCCTTATCGTAGGCAAAGGCGGCCTCGCCCGTGGCTAGCGAGGCCATGGTAGCTCTGGGTGAAGGTTGCCATGGCCTTCCCCTAGGCCCCCCATGGCCACGCTAGCCACAGGTGAGACCACCTTCACCCAAGGTCATGGTGAGGCTGGCCTTGCCCAGATCTGGGTGAAGCTGCCTTGCTTGCAGCCCTTAAGGGCCACCAGTGAGGGTTGTGACCCTCGCTAATGACTAGCGAGAGCTTTGTAGCCCTCACCTAGTGGCTAGTGAGCCAAGCCAAAGCCTCACTGACCATTGTTGGGGGGGGGGGGAGAAGAACAACAATAGGAAGAAAAGAAAAGAGAAAAGAAAGAAAAAATTTTAAAAAATATATTTTAAAAATTGCCACGTTAGCATTTGTTGCATGGCAGATGCCAGTTGGCATCCATGTTAGTACCGCCTAGCCAAATTTGGTCAAATGAGCTGAATTAGCACAATTGCAAAATGTTTAAAACTAAATTGGGAAAAAAAAAATTTATAACTAAATTGTGGGATAAGTACACTAGGAGTGCCATTACTTTCGTACGGCGCTCACTTTGATGTCAAAACCTTTTTTTCGCTCACTTGAGTGCCAAATCGGAGTAAAATCGTTCACTTAAGTGACACATCATCGGAAAAGCTGACGTGACCGTCGAAATGCTGACGTGGTAGCTGGAAAATAATATTTTAATATTTTAATAATTATTTTAATAAATTATTTTATTTTATTTTTTTGAACTTTTTTGTTTTTTTTTTTTATTTTTTTTAAGGTCGGTGAGGGCCACTGTTGACCCTCACCGGCCGCAGAACCCTCACCCAAATTGGGCGAGGGGGCCCTCGTCGTTGGCCGTGAAGGCCTTAGGTGAGGCCATTGCGGCCTCCCCACGACTACTCAAGGTCATTGTGGCCTTGCCCAGGGCCAGATCTGGGCAAGGGCCGCCTGGCCTTCGCTGTCGCCATCGCGGGTGAGGTCGTCGATGGCCTCGCCAGACCTAGGGCCTTCAACAGCCTCACCGGCCTCACCCAAGGCCTTCGCGGCCGACAGCGAGGGGGCCCTCGCCCAATCTGGGCGAGAATTTGGTGGCCGATGAGGGTCAATGGTGGCCCTTGCCGGCCTTAAAAAAAAACAAAAAAAATAATTAGAATATTAAAATATTATTTTCCGACTGCCACGTTAGTATTTCGGCGACCATGTTAGCTTTTCCGACGAAGTGGCACTCAAATGATCGATTTCACTCCGATTTGGCACTCAAGTGAGCGAAAAAAAAGTGTTGGCACCAAAGTGAGCTCCGTACGAAAGTAATGGCACTCCTAGTGTCCCAACCACCTAAATTGTCATAAGTGCAACGGGTTTAGAATTTTTTTGATAATTTTCCCACTGTTAAAGTATTCCATTTTTTTGGTTAGAAAATGAGCTTCTAGCAAGATACGAGTGAAACATCTATAATTTCATAACCTGTATTGACTAACTAAGAGTTAGATACCTTTAGACATACTTTCCACTAGCTGGTCGGGACTTATAAAAGAATGGGAAGATAGAAGACTTCTTCCTTCGTAAGGAATTCTTCCAAAAAAAATTTTAAACCTAATCTTTTTAAAAGTGCGTACAAATTTGTGTTTAAAAGCAGAAGTTTTGACACAAAATTTTTTTATTAATGAGATTAATATGTGTAAAATTAGTAAAACATGGGAAAGTTCATAGTAATGGATCATTCCAATACTTTTAATTTAATTTTTTTGTCATGAAAATAAATATGGTTTTGAATTTTGTGTGATGATTGCATTTCATTATCAGCATTAAAGTTAAAAGGTACGCAGCTAAAAGCAATTTTTGGGAATTAAAAAAATGCAAATTGTGAATGGCTTAATTAGAAGAGGAAAAGTTCGGAAGCACCCTTTTGAACTTCATGTTTTTACATAAATTAGATAAATAATATGCGACCACAACCTATAATTTCACTAAGCTAAAAATGAGAAGCCTACACCATAATAGTATGACACCAATTTGAAATTTAGTACATCTTTTCTTAAATACAGTTGGTCTCATCTTATCATTTAAAATTTATAATCCACAACGTTTTCTAACTGCAGGGCACTAATAAGATTGAGTCCCTTCGACTTGACAAGATTGGAAGAAGCTACACAGCTGGACAATTTAAAGAGCTAAACAACATGAGGTTCCTAAGTGTGAGGGGTGCAAATTTGACCGGAGATTTCCAGAATTTGCTTCCTCAATTAAGATGGCTTCAGTGGCAGTGTTGTTCCTCAGATTTTGCAGCGGCCAGATTTCATCCAAAGAGATTAGTCGTTCTCGATTTGTCGTACAGTGAGATTTCGGAAGATTGGGGAGGATGGGATCCACTCAAGGTAAGATTTAGAGAAGGCATTCCTTTTGTGAACAATCACATGTTGTCAAAGGTCCAATGGCACCTAGTTCTGCTTTCTTTCTTTAGTAAAGTTGAATATCCTTCCTCCAATTAAGAATTTTCTTCTAAATATAAAAGGATATTATAGGCACCTAAATATACTAGAAGCTTCTGCCCCTTAATATCTTAATTTGATGATATCGTAACAGCTACTCATGCTTAACATTAGAAAAACTACAAAAAAATTAACTAAATTAATTAACATCTACTTAAAAATATAATTACAATACTTGTGTTTATCTTGATTTCTCTTAAGTTAAATGTTTTATGGCTTCTAAAATAATTTTTACCCATGCAAAAGTGGGTCTTTTTAGCAATTCTTGTTATATGTCCGTATCAATTTTCTTCTATGGAGAACAAAAACTCCATTGCAGTGACTTGTGTTGTACATACATACTGAAATTTTAGATTCATTTTAATCTAGAGTAATGGAAATAATCATGAATTACTCTGTTTTGTTGCATGCAATATTTATTCACTATAATTGCTGATTATTGAATTAACCGTATAACACAATTATAAATTAGTAATGTTTTATGAGTAATAGAAATATCCTTAAATGGCATTTAAATATTCTTAATATAAATTTTCTTTTATTTCTCATACATATAACATTTGACAGTTGTTTTTCATCACTAAACTAGCCGTTTCTCTTTAATTTCATACTATTGAAGAAAAACATTGCACCCAATGAATGCATCTTTCTTCCATTTGAATTTGTCATCTGGCTTTTTGATAATAAAATTTGCTTATGTCTAATCAATAAAGAACAGCATCGCCAGAACTTTGAAAATAAATATAGTTAGCACTTGTACATACTTAACATTGTTTTTGCAATGGATATGCTTAAAAAACGTTTATATGTTGCTGTAGCCAAACACTACTAAAAAGACAGCCGTAAAGGAGTATTGGAGCATGGTTATTATTGAGGAATATTAAGAAGTCCAAAAAAATAAGAAAAAGAGTAGTGGAAAATCACACGTTGCGGTCCAATCTGACTGAGGTATCATCTCTTTCTTTTAGATGGCAACCGAACTCAAGGTTCTTGACCTTAGGTATTGTCAATCTTTGAAAAGAACTCCTGACTTGTCTGCTTTCAAAAGCTTGGAGATTTTGAATCTTGAAGGTTGTTGGAATTTAGAAGAGATTCACTCTTCTATCAGGGACATCAAGACCCTCATCTCATTGAATGTTAGGAGTTGTCGCAAATTGAAGGAGCTACCATTAGGGGAAGAATTGAGGGATCCTATCTTAACTTGTACTCGTGGACAAGAAATTCCTATTTCAAGGGATTGTTTGACGAAGCTGAAGACTCTAGATGTCTCTTATAGCCAATCATTGGCCCGCATACCTAGCTCCATAGGCCATCTAGAATCTTTGACTCACCTGAGTGTATGTAATTGCAACTTCCAGACTCCATAGGCTCCCTCTCATCTCTGCAACACTTAAATTTAACAGGATGTTTCTCATTGACAAAGATCCCAAACTCTATTGGAAAGTTGGCATCATTGACTATTCTAGTTTTATATTTTACAGCGATTAAAAAATTACCTGGATCCATTGGTCTACTAAAGAACCTTGAGTATCTTGATGTCTCCCATTATGCATCTTTGGCCAGCATACCTAGCTCCATAGGTCGTCTAAAATCTGTCTTTCCTTAACATGTGCGAATGCCGTGAACTTGTTAAACTTCCAAACTCTATAGGCTCTCTAGTGTCTCTACAACACTTGTTATTACGAGGATGCCACTTGTTAAGAGAAATCCCGGCTTCGATCGGAAAGTTGACATCATTAACTAATCTAGATCTAAATTCTACGGCGATTGTGGAATTGCCTGAAAGTATTGGGCACATGCAGAACTTGGAGATGTTGGACATTAGTGGAACTCCAGTAATAAAGTTGCTTGGTGACAGCGGGATAATGGCAGAACTCCAAGAGTTGAGAGCTGCGAGATGGAAAAGTTTGGAAGGACCATCTAGTAATACAGGCGAACTTGCTTCGTTAAACAAGCTTGATTCAGACAAAAAACTATCAGAACTGCGCCCTCGCCTATTAGCTCTAGGTATCACCTGCCAGATCCGCAATTCCAAAAGTTCAAGCTGTTAGTTTGGCATTTATTAACTTCTTATCTTGCGATACAGTTCACTTAAAGCATCTCAGGACTCCTCTTGCCAACAACTCCGCCATGGGCTACCGAACAGCAGATTCTGAACATCTTTTGAAGAGATCAAGGCCTTTCGAAATCTCAAATGAGATACTTATTTCATCTTGCGTTTTCTATATCGTCTTCAGTTATCAACGGATGGTTCCATCTACAAAAAGAAGTACATTGGGCAATCAATGATCTGTTATATATATAGAATGCTTTTCTCAACATTTTCTCACTATTTTAAGTCTTTGTTCATGGAAGTCTGGATTTCCAGTTTCCTGAATTGTAAAGTGAAGCTGGAAGATATTGCCCCTTTTACTGCATTTCTCTTTCTTAATTACTTTTCAGTGCATGCCATTGAAAGAAAACCTTCTGAAAGCGCTCTTGCTTTGGTGCTATTGTGGCATATGATAATGCATTGAGAATCTTCAGGAGAAACTTTATTTTTAAGGTTTCTAAATACCCTTTAACTTTTGCAATGACGACCTTATGATCGTTATATGCTGAATAGTGAACTAATTTAGGATTGAAAGGATTAAAAGAAAGTTTGATGGAGAGAAAATGGAGCAAAAGGTCGCTTTTTCAAGAGTAGACTGATTTCATAAAGATGAGCTTGTTAACTGTCTTATATCTTATGAAGCCATCGGCAATCACATCATTTGGTTCTGGTAATGCAACTGTTGGGGAAAGCCCAGGTCATAGAGGTGCTCAAGTGGCAGCAATGCTTGGTATGGTAAGTTGTACTGTTACTGCCTTAGGTAGTTAAATGCTTTCAAGGAGCTTTATTTGTTCTTACTGTATTACTCGAATGATGTAGTAAATGCATGTGTATGATTCATTGGACTTCTTGTTAATGAAATCCTCTCTTTTGAGCTCTACAGAACAGTGAGAGCATGGCCAATGTGAAACCCAGAGTCGCTGATAAGTCAGAAGGCAAATTACAGTTTTGGAAACTGATGGAAATCAATGAACCATCACAATGCTGGTCCATAAGGCTACCTGATAACTTAACAGCTATGAGGGTACAAATGATTGCCAGCTTAGGATGTTCTTATGCAGCATTTCTTTTCCACATGTATCTGTCATGTTTCTACCATATAAGCGCATTAAATGCACATGCCTTATTAGTTTCATCCACATTTGTTCCAATGAATAATCTTTGAATCTCAATACTGGGAGGACTTTGTCATCTCTTCATTTGGCCTTTTATTGTTAAGTGATTGTTTCAACTGTACAAATAGGAAAGGATAAGATCAACATTAATTAATCTGTGATTATGGAGTGGCCACTGTGCTTGAGTTTTGTTGGTTTTGGATGTTATGAATTCTATAATGAGGATGGATGCAGGATGGTTGCTGCCTGATTTAGAATGTAGTGGTATATGGCAGGCAAATTATATCATTGTGCACCACTTTGATGCTTGTCGGGAATGCTAAGCTTGTGAATTCAGCTATTTTGAACTTGCCAATTTCTGGAAACTTTGAAAGGCAATTTACCTGCTGAATCTAAATTCACTAGCACTAGTGGCAAAAAGATAGGTAATCCAGAAAAGAGTAGCACGGGTGAGGGCTCTGATACTTTTGCACACAGACTGCAGAGTTCTCTTAGTTCTATAGTGAAACAGCAAGATGGTTTAAGTCAAGGTTCTAGTTTTTGCCAGAATTATTTTTGTAACCGTTTCAACTAGATTTTGATGTCACGTGTGTTGTATGCTCTGTTCATATGTAAACATAGAGTACTAATATAAGCCAATGCACACGGACATTCTTGGATAAACATGCAAGGGTAGCTGTGCATCACCAAGTGTCTCTTTGCTTCAATTAGTGCCCAGTTCTTCGGGCTCTTTCTTTTTCATTTTCCATTAACTTTGGGTATTACAGTTAACAGTCACCACTGAAGCTGATGAAATGAAGCAGGTCTCGAGATTAATCTATAAAGACTCGGGTTGTGACATTCTGGCTTTAACATCGAATGCTGTACACAAGCTTTGGAAATGGCAAAAAAGTGACCGGAACATAATAGGCAGCGTGAGGAATCTTTTGTTTTCCTTGAATTGGCAAGCTAATTTATTGTTTAGGGCTTTGTTAACTACATTGATTCTTCTTTTCGCAGGCCACGACTAGTGTAGTACCACAGTTATGGCAACCTCCTAGTGGGGTTTCAATGACCAATGACATAAGTGATACAAATCCTGAAGACGCACTTCCATGCTTTGCACTGTCAAAGAACAGTGGCTATCTAATATCAGCGTCAGGGGGGAAGGTCACCGTGTTCATTTATTTCTCTTTTCAGGTGAATAAATTCCCGAAGGCATGTTTATATCCTCTTGTCGGTTTCTGCTAGCATTATCCACAAGGTTTAAGAAGATGAACTACCCCTTTGTGCCGAATATGCATACACTATTTCCTCTTCGCATTTTTGTGGGAGCTAAAATTAATCAGTTCTATCGTGTATAGAAAGTACTGAACTCTATTGTTAGGAGGTCCATGAAAGCAATTGCTCTGATTTTCATGTGGATTATTTGGTAGAGTTAGAACTGCAGCATATGCCCTTTTTTACTTGCCAAGTGGAACAAGGGCTTTTCTCCGTCTTCCATGGTATCTTTTTGCTCTTACTAATTATAGAAAGTAATGCAAGAGCTTTTTTTCACCCATCCAGAGATCTAATGGTCCAACTTGCTCTCTCTCTTCCAAAAAAGGGAGTTGCCAATGAGGCAAATGCCTCTTGGCACATATGTCCCGCTGTCACTTATAAAGTTGTTAATACTATCCTGCTTGTTGACATCCAGAGGTTGACAACATTTATGCCCTCAACTCCAGCACCAACATTTCTGCTTGAAAACAAAAACATTATCGAAATAGGAATGGAGGACTCCTCTATTCAAATCTATAGTGGTCAATTTAATGAGGTAAGACCTGTTTTCATTGGCCTTGAGTTAACCTCGTAATGGATACTGACTGCTTCACTTTTTCAGGTCAAGACAAAACTAAAAGGACATCAAAGAATAATTAAAGGCTTCACCTTCTCAACTTTCTTAAATGTTCTTGTGTCTTCTGGCGTTGATTCTCAGGTACCAGACCACGGCTTTTTTACTAAGGGAGACGGGCTTTTCTCTGTCATCAATTTTCGCTCTTATTGATTAAAGAAAAGAAGGCACGAATTTTTTTTCACCCATCCGAAGATCTAGTGGTCGAACTTGCTCTCTCCCTTTCCCGAGAAGGGAGATGCCATTGAGGCAAAAGTGCCTTTTGGCACGTATGTCCCGCTTTCACTTATATAGTGTTAATTCTGTCCCGCCTGTTGGAATCCAGACTATGACAACATTCATGCCCCCACCACCAGCAGCAACATTTTTGGCGTGCCATCCTCAAGACAATAACATTGTTGCAATAGGAATGGAGGACTCCTCTATTATAATTTACAATTTTCAAAAAAAAGTGAGACCCTGTTTTCATTGTCATTGAAAGTCAACCTTGTTATTATCCGCGACAAAGTAATGGATATTGACCGTTTCACTTTCTCAGGTTGAGACAGAACTAAACGGACATCAGAAAAGAATTACAGGCCTTGCCTTCTCTAATGTCTTGAATGTTCTCGTGTCTTCTAGCGCCGACTCTCAGGTACCAAACCAGTGCTGCACCTTACTTTCCATGTAAAGAGGCCTAAGTTTTGGGCAGAGAGAGCACTGTAGTGTGAAGTGCCCCCCAAAAAAGGGCTGATGTTCACTCTGGATATATTGATGCTTATGTTCATATCATACAATTGGTCATGAAGGCATCCTTAACCAGCAAAAGAAATCCTTCCAGGAGACTTCATCTTTTGTGTTAACAAATTAATCCCATCCCATTAAGTGGGAAAAAAAGAAGCTATGATGTCCTGTTGTTGCTCACAACTGATGATTGATGTGAATCTGATATAAAAACACAACGTAGAATTTTTACTCTTTCAAATGTGCATCAATGCTGATATCTCCTTTGATAATTGTCTATCATCATGGCAGTTGTGTGTTTGGAGCACTGATGGATGGGAGAGGAAGGCTAGTAGGCTTCTGCAGATGCCGAGTGGGCAACGGGCAGCTCCACTTCCTCGTGTTCAATTTCACGTGGATCAGATACATCTGCTGGTGGTTCATGAAACACAAATCGTCACATATGAAGCTCCTAAACTAGAATGCCTCCAGCAGGTAATGAAGATTCTTTTTTTTTTTTTTTTTGGTGCACAAAACAATCTCTTATCTCATCTTGCTTGCATAAAAATTAGCGGATATTAGATAGTATGAGTTGCTTCGTGCCAAATGTACTTTTTTTGATTCATTGTTCATCAAAACTAGTGGGTTACACGAGAAGCTAGCGGTCCAATCACAGATGCTACATATTCATGCAATGGCCAATCAATATATGTGAGCTTTGAAGATGGAAGCGTCGGTGTTCTTACTGCTTCGACACTCAGATTGAGATGTCGCATTAATCCTACCGCTTATATCCTTTCAAACCCCAGGTAAATTGGTTATTGCTGCTCGATTAACCTTGTTCCTTTCTGGAAAATGGCAAGTCTCATTTGCAAAGTTCCAATAGCCTCGCGAGTTATTCATTCCTCACTGATGCATTTGGCAGCTTGAGAGTCTACCCGCTAGTCGTTGCAGCACATCCATCTGAACCTAACCAGTTTGCACTAGGGCTTACTGATGGAAGCGTCTACGTGCTTGAGCCATTGGAATCTGAAGGAAAGTGGGCTACTTCTACTCCCGTTGAAAATGGTGATGGGCCTAGCACGGCCTCTGGTGCAACCGGCTCAGATCAACTGCCTTCCCCCACGACTGGCGAGGCTGGCCTCCCCCAAACCTGGGCGAGGCGGCTTCGCCCACGGCTACTACGGCCTCCCCGGTCACCTCAATGTGATCTGGGCACAGCCACAGTACTTAAAGAAACAAAGAAAACAAGGCGTCGAAAATATAATAGCGCAAAATCAAGGTTTTGATATCAATGATAGTTTGTTATTTGATGTGTGCATGTGTGTATGATCTAGTTGATGTAGAACAATGGCCAAAGTAGGATACTTTGGGGAATATAGGCAAGATTTATGGGACAGAGATAGTTTATTTAGTGTCACAAAGTAGTTTGAAGTAGATTCAATGGAGGAGCATCATGATATGGAGTTTTAAGCTCCTGCCCCACACACACTTGTGGTGGAGGACTAAACCCCCGCACGCATCAAATGATTGAATTACAAGCCTATCTATAAACATCATCTACCGCAATAGTGGATTCGTCTAGTTTGCAAGCTGTACGCTTGCTTGGACACTCCTTATTCACACTAGTTGACTTCAAGTTGCATTTTCAACTTTGCTTCTTCTCGCAGCCCAGGGTCTTCACTTCTTCAGCTGCCATTCTTGACTTATTTTCAAGGTTTCCTCAACCTGTCCACCGCCTAAGACTTTCTTCGAGATTAAATTTTTTTTTTTTTGGGGTCAAATTCTTCAAGATTAAGTTAGTTGGTCACTTTTTGAGAATTCTAGAGAATTTGAAAAATGGATCACAACTTCCAACAAAACTAATAGAGGAGAAAAGGAAAAAGAAAAGAAAACATTGTACACATGCCGTACCACGTAAGGCCGTCGACATTTACATTAGTAATTTTCAATCAAAATTGGTTGAATAGACTCTATTAGCAAATTATTAAAAGTGTGAAGATTAAATTGGTTAATTTCTTTGCAAATGAACACGAGCAAGTAGGAGTATGAGAATGAGACTTTTATGATCTCATCTGTATTCCATTCATTCTTTCCTTATGGTAATATGCTATCGGCCTCGGAAGTGTTATTTCTCATCACATGAGCCTATCTTATCATAGCAAAGTGCTTGCACTTCAAACGAATGGAAAAGTCGGAAATGCAATCTGAGAGCATTTTATTTAATTCTTATTTAGCGGGTTCAACCCTGGACAATTTTGGATGTCACACGGCACATTCTTCTAAACACTAAATTCGCAAAACCAAAAATTAAGTGAAACTAGCTCACACACTTTCTTAAGACATTTCCACATAATTTGGAATTAGTTTCACTTATAAATCGGAAAAATATAAGGTTTCCCCCTTTTTGAGAAGAGGTCCTTGATGTGGGAGTTTTGAAGGGAATTGGAGACTGTTTGGCATAGATATAACTGAATCATAGTCATGTTGTAATTTCCTAAGTTTGGTAGTACATATTTTATAATTACCATGACCCTCTAACCAAGCTCAGAACCAACAATCTTTAATTGATGCAGGTTCTCCTAAATCCTTACCTCATGCAACGTTATAATTGATTAACTTAGGAAAATGCTATCAAACTTTTATGTATAGGAGTCACCACTAGTCCATCAAGGTCAGCAGAAAACTAAGTGAGGCATGGCAAAATACCTCACTTTTGACGCAATTAGATATCTAAAGTCAAGGACTTTAATACACTAGTCATTCGGCTAACACCCTTTTAGTACCTAGACTTGATTAATTCGTTAACTAATTCAACGCACTCTTTGACCATTTTATTAACCTATGCCATAAATGATGTCCATGCATAAGTGTGCAATCAAGGAAAAGTAAACGATAACAACCAATACGATAGAAGTAAAATGAAGTAAATCAAATGAAGTGTCAAGCAAAGAATACACATAGCTTTGTTATTAAGCCCAAGTCAGCAACACTCATGAGCTAAGTTCAAATTAAGTCCAATTCCTTTTTTCAAAAACTGCTCTACCTAAATCTAAACTAAATCAAAGGTACTCATTAAAATCCCTAAACTATATGCATACTAACTACAAGAAACTAAGTTAAATCTAGCACTAAAACTTAACGACTTAATCAAAGTCATTGTTTCTAACCATTTTTCGAAATTTTTTTTGAAAAATTTAATTTTTATTATTTGCTGAAAATTGTTTTCTGAAAATAAAGACTCGGGCCGAGCCCTTGGGCCCGGTCCGGATATGAGCAGCATACTGGTCTCATGAATCTGGGCTAATGGGCACAATTCGGGCTATTATATCCAGCCCCCTCAAAATCTGACTCTACTGAGCCCAATTCAGATTTACCTATTCTAAGCCCATTGGCCATGGTAAATACTCTAGCCCACTTTCTCTTCTAACTGCACCAAAGTCCATGTTTAAGCCCAATATCAATTATAGATATGTTAAACCCTAAGCCCATCTTATTATTATTATTTTACCCATTTTTTCCTCTTTTCTCACATCTTTCGTCGTCGTTGCCGCCGCCGCCACCATCATCATCATCATCATCATTTTCTTCTCTCTTTCTTTAAACCCGGCGTCCTCTAAGAGCAAATCGAGAATCTTCCAACTCATTCGTAGTTTTTTTCTTTTTTTTTTTGGTCGAAAATTTGTAAATTTCATTACTAAGGAGGGATATTAGATACATCTGAGCATAAAATTTGTAAGAGGCTTGAGGGGGGCCGGCGGGTCCAATTTACCGGTAACGTTTTGTTTCGTTGGGCCTTGGCGGCCCAATCCGCTGCTCTATTTGCCTCTCGTTTGCAATGGGTGACTTTGATGGGCCTTATATTGGCAAGGATGGCCTGGGCTTCTCTGATGTGGGCTTGTATTTCCCAGGAGAAGAGGTCTTCAGCGCCGCACGCTTGGAGCTGGGGGAGTTGCTGCTGATCTGCCATCTTGCTTATCAGTTGAGCAAGTTGTAAGTTGTCTGTCTCCACTTCCCAGCTTAGGGTTTCGACTTCTCCCTTGCTCTTGTCCGACAGCCACCGTAGCGCTTGAAGAAGAGCCTCCGCTTCTGCTTGGAGTGAGGATTCGACCGCCACAGTTCGCGCAAAGCCCGCAATTGTCCGTCCGCTGTGGTCTCTGCACAACCCAGCAACTGCGCCGTCTCCGCTCTCTGTGCAAAACGACCCATCAACGTTCCACTTGTGAGATCCACGATCGGGGGGTTTCCACTTGACAGTTTCTTCTGGTATGTTGGTTGATTTGCTGTTTGTTCGGACCACCCATGAGCTGATGTTTCTGTGTTGTGTTACTGCAGCTTCGATGAGCTGATCCGGCTGGGTTCGTTGTCCGCGGAAGATGGCCGAGTTCCTGCCTTTTCAGATCTGCCATAGAAGCTGGATTAGGAGCTCAAACGGTACCTTATCATGCTTAAATTTGTTAATCCAGTCCTCCATTCGGGTGATTTGTTGCTGGTTTATGTGTATGTTGATGTCTGGATGTTGCTATACTTGAGCTGACCATGGACATAGGAGAAACAAATGTTCATTAGTTTCGGGTTTGCTCTGGCACATGGCACACTGGTTATAAGATATAATGTTTCGTTTTTGAAGGTTCTCCCTAGTTGGTAAGGAATTATGACATAATTGCCATAGGAAGTGTCTTAATTTCGGCTGGGTTTGAGTGTTCCATATGCGCTGCCATAATGTATGGGGGATCTGGTAAGAGGAAGAAGCCTGATGTGGTGTTGTGCTGCTGTGTTTAGGGAGCGTGTTCTGGTATGCACTTCGGACTGTGTATTTGCCTGTCTTAGTATGCACCCATACCATATAATCTGCTGCCCTGTGTCGGCTTAATGGAATGGAGAGTATTTCTGAGGCTGTGTCCTGGTCAACTAGGTTCCTGATTTTATCTTCTTGCCATGCCATATGCTCCACATCAATCAGCTCCGACACCATTGTTGGGTCCTCTCTATTGGCTGGGCCATGAATTATTCCTCTAGGTAGCCATTTATCCTCACGAATTTTTACTTTCTCGCCATTGCCAATAGCCCATCGAAGTGAAGGTAGGATAGTATCCCTTCCTTTCAATATACTAAGCCATCCCCATGAGGGGTTACTCCCTTTTCCAGCCTGTTTGAGATTTCCGTTTGGATAGTAAAGCCCTCGAAACACTTGTCTCCAGAGGGTATCTGGTTCTGTAAGCAATCTCCAAGCTTGCTTGCCCAACATAGCTTCATTAAAGCTTATGAGGTCTCGAAAGCCTAATCCCCCCACTGCTTTTCTCTCCTTTAACAAATCCCATCGCTTCCAATGTACTCCTTTGTGCTGGTCGTTCGTTTTCCACCAAAAATCAGCAATTTTTCTTTCAATGGCCCGACATATGGAGAGTGGTACTTTAAAAACTGACATGACATACTGTGGTATCGCTTGTACAACACTTTTTATCAATACTTCTTTCCCTGCCCTTGACATGAGGTTTTCTTTCCAGCCCTTGAGTTTTTTATTCACTCTAGCCGTGATCCAAGCAAACATCTCCTTTTTTGACCTTCCCCAGTCTGAGGGGATACCCAGGTATTTCCCTGATTTTTCAAGTTCTGCAACTCTCATTTCACGTGTCAAATTTTGCTTCAAGGGGTATGGGCAATTCCTACTAAAAAACATTCCTGACTTATTAAGGTTGATAGTCTGCCCCGATGCATAGCAGTATTGATTCAGGACTGCAGCAAAGTTCTAACACTCTGTGGTTTTGCCATCCATAAAGAGGATAAGATCGTCCGCAAACATTAGGTGGGACAAGGTAGGGCAACTTCTGTTTAGGCGAATTCCTTTGATGCTACCCTCTTCCACAGCCTTATGTAGTAGTTGGAACAGGGTATTTGCTACCATTATAAAGAGATAGGGGGATAGGGGGTCACCTTGGCGAAGTCCTCTGGATGGAGTGAAGTACTGTTGTAGTTGCCCATTGATTTTTACACTGTACGTTACAGTAGAAACACATTGCATAACCCTCTTAACCCATACATCGCTGAAACCCATCGTTTTCATGCAAGCCTCTAGATAGTCCCACTCCACTTGGTCATAGGCCTTCTTCATATCCAGCTTTAGAATCGCCTGAAAATTTCTCTTGCGCTTCCTTTTTCGTAGCTGGTGGAGCACTTCTTGTACCAAAAGTATGTTATCTTGGATCAGCCTCCCTTTTACAAAAGCACTTTGTTCTATAGTTATTAGTTGGGGGAGGAACATCTTCAATCTATTCGCCAATACCTTCGAGATGATCTTATAACTGAAGTTGCATAGGCTGATTGGGCGAAACTGATCCACCTGTTCTGGGCTTTAGACTTTTGGCACAAGGGTGATGATTGTCTTGTTCAATTCTGGATTTAAAATGCCATCCCTCCAGAATTTTCTAATTTCAGTGTAAACATCTTGGCCAATTTCATTCCAGTGATGTTGATAGAAGATCCCATTCATCCCATCCGGGCCTAGTGCTTTTAGTGCTCCCATTTGAAAAGTAGCATGCTGTATTTCTTCTAGTGTAACCTCCCTGATCAACTCTTGATTCATGTCCTCTGTTACTAGACATGGTAGCTGATCAAGTACCGGTTTGATGTCTCGGTTTCCCACTGAGGTATATAGCTCCTTAAAAAACATGTCTGCCATTTGCTTTATCTGATTTTGATCTCGTGTCCAGTCGCCTGTTGGGGTTTTCAGCATGTTGATACGGTTTCTGTGTCTTCTTTGCACTGTTGTTGCGTGGAAAAACTTTGTATTTTTGTCCCCCCATTTCAGCCATTGGATACGAGATCTCATCCCCCAGTAAATCTCCTCTTGGCACCATAGTCTTTCAATTTCATTTTTCAGATTTTGGACCCTCTGTTTATCATAGTTTTCTGCTGGGTCATTTACTAGCTGCTGTATTTCTCCCTATAAAGCCTGGATGGTCTTGTGGGCATTTGAGAATGTTTTCTTACTCCACATATGAAGTTGTTTTGCAACCCTGTTTATTTTGTTACTGAGACCCCCCCCCTCTGCATACCATGAATCCTTCATTACATGTTCATATTCCTCATGTTCTATCCAGTACTCTTCAAACTTAAAATCTGTCCTTCTTTTTTCCACCTGGGGGTATAAATCCAGCAGAAGAGGACTATGATCTGAGCCCACCGCTGGTAAAGCATATACCTCCGCTTCAGGATAGGTTATTCTCCAGTCTATATTGCAGAGAACTCTATCCAGTTTTTCCTTGACATGGTCATCCCCTTCTCTGTTATTTGTCCAAGTGAACGCACATCCCTTACTATCGACATTCATTAGTCCACTGGAATCTAGGAAGTCTTGGAAAGCTTTCATCCTGTAGTTTTCAGCCATCTGTTTGCCCACTTTTTCCCATGTATACAGCACTTCATTAAAATCCCCAATGCATACCCAGGGTCCATAAAATGGGAGTTGAGTTGTAGATATATCAGTTCATAATTTCACTCTATCCTGAAAATCCGTGGGAGCATGAACACATGATACTGTCATCATATTACTAGTCTCCCTATCAGTGCAGATTAAATGTATACAGTGCATCGAGTTTGCCTGGATAGAAATTGTTACCTGTTCAGTCCAGAAGATAGCTAGACCCCCTGCAATGCCTCTCGGATTTACTATATAGCTATTCTGGAACTTTAAGCTTCGTTGTATCCTTTTGCTAACCTCCTCCTTATTCTTAGTTTCCATTAGAAATAGGACAGCGGGCTTTTCTTGAGCCACCATGGCTCTAATGGCCTGGAATGTCAGGGGATTGCCCAAACCCTGACAATTCCAGCTTACTAGCTTCATTTGTAGTTTGGTGGCTTATTAGGGCTAGCCACCAAAGCCCATCCTCTTGTTTCTTCCTCCGTAAGCACTGGTGTTTCTAGTAATTCAGTGTCATCAAACGCTTGATTACTTATCCCTTGTGGTGTATAAGGAGCATATCTCTTCAATTTTTTCTGAGCAACATGTTTGGTACCCTTTCCCCGTTTATCAGCAGCTGTTTTTTCCTTAGAGGTGGTATGTTGTGAATATATTTCCCCTCCCCTTGCAAACTGTGGTTCAGTAATGACTCCCCCTGTTGTTTTCCATTGCATGTCTTCTTGACCACTTTCCTTTCTCTTACCATTATCCCTATGAAGTGGCTGTGTTGGACAGTCCTCCTGTTGAGTTTCATAGACCACCAACTCTCCCAGGTGTGTGGGTGTATCAGGGGGGCTCATTTCCTCGAGTAGTTCATCCATAGACTTCCCATAATATACATCCCAGAACGGACTGGACTCGTTTGCTTCCACCTTCAACCATGAGCCAAACATCATATCTTTTTTGTTGAGAAATCTTTCTTCCTGGTATGTAATTTCCCCACAATTCTGAGCATAGTGTCCTAATTTACCACAGGAATAGCAGAAATGCGGAAGACGTTCATACCGAAAGTCCAGCCAAATTTTCTTGCCCTTATTACTAAAAAGGGCACCTGGTTTGAGAGGAATGTCGAGGGTCATTTCTACTCTTGCCTTCCCTATTTTATAGGATATATACCCTTTCGCCTCTACCTTTACTTCAATTACTGGTCCAATATCCTCTGCTATACGTGCTATTACATCTTCTGATATCCACTCTGTAGGTAAACCGTGAATATGAACCCAGAAGCTGCAGGTATCAAATTTGTAGCAGGCAGGGGGAGTATTGGGTTTCCACAGTTTCAACAACAGTAGGTGGTTTGCGAAAGACCAAGGTCTTGCTAACTCTACTCTCTCTTTATCCGCTTCTGATGCAAATCGAACAGCGAATATACCAGGGCTAATAGGTCGATCTCAGCATTTTCAAGCTTCCATACCCTTTTCATAGTGTTTTGGAAGGCTTGAAAGTTGATTTTAGGGTTCTGATATAGCTGCCCTATAAGAGTATTACGGCATTCCCTTACCTTACTTGTTGAAATTACATCATCTACTAATGTGATTGTTTGTTGTGACCACAGTCTGCCTAATCTTTTGCACAGCAAGGCTAATCTGATTTCCTCCTCTTCTTGGACTCCATTACAGCTTGTGCGAGTGGCTAGGGCTGCACTGGTTCCGCTCAATGTGATGCAGAGAAGACTCGGGTGAGGGTATGTGCTGGGGTTGGAATCGGGTGGGGGTATTTGCTGGGATTTGGGTTGCTAATTGCTACTGAACATCATGGGTGGGATCTCCGATTTTCTGGGTTTGGTCGATGGAGGGGGGGGGGGGGGAAGAAGGGGGGATTCGAGAGTTGGTGGAGGCTAGATAGGGTTACAGGGGATTGTGGGGATGGATAGTGGATAGGGTATTTACCTTCATTGTTTGATTTGTAGAACACACAGCTGAAGAGATATTAGGGTTTTGGATTTTGGAAAGCTACCACAGGAGGTAGAGGGAGCTCTTCAGAGAGAAGAGAGAATTCGGATCTTATGCCTTGAATGATTGAAAAATACTCATTCGTAGTTCACTATGAGCATTATATTTCATTTCCAAATGTATATATCCTTCACTAGTCATTTCCTCATCGATGAATACCACATAGACGTCACAAAAATGTATGTGAAATTATAGAACGAAAACACAAGAAAAATCTATGTTCAAATTGGGTCTCGATAACAACAAATTATAATAAGAATCGAATCTATATGCCAACGGATTGACTGGTAGTATGTAATTTATGCTAACTTCCAATCGAATAAGATTAGGAATTATTTCACTGACATATCGTAGGGTAATCTCATCATACAATACATTTGCATTGAAGGGATTGAATTCAGTTATGAAATTGAAGCTGTGTTTTCACCTGAAATCAGTATCAGAACTGCAAAACCGCCACAAATTATCAAATTATAAACCAGATGATCATCAGTGATTTTCACATGAGTTTACATGAACGTGGTTCAGTCACGCATCTTTCCAAAATAGGGTAGGAAAGAGGGGAATGAAATTACCTTGTCAAGGAGGGGTTCTCAGTTGCGGTTACTGGTCGAGCTTGCACGAAGAACATCTGAAAGTGTCGCCTTGTGGGAGTGCGCGCCGGCAACGAAGCTTCAAGCACCAACGACATGGTCCGGTTTCTGAGCTTTTATGGGTCCGAGTAAAGCAAGTTGGACTTAAATAGATGGACTTAACAACTGTGGGTGGGCCATGGGCTTCACTTGGACGAATTGGATCGAGCCCGGCGCATTGAATGAATATCCTTTCCAATTAGTTGATGAATGAAAGTCTCTCTTATGCTATCTTTTCTATTTTTCATTTTGGTTTTATTTTTCATATTTTTAATAAAAACTGCCTATATTGCCGATTTTGCTTAAATTATCAATTTAAAATCAAGGGTCGACAACAGCTCCAATGGGTGAAGCAATTTCCTAAAAAGCAGCTGTAATTTTAAAGGGGCTACAATTGCAAAAAAATATTTGCCAAATGCCTTATGAAAGATGCGGCGTCACTCATCTTTATAGCCGGAGTTACTGTGAGAAAGCTGACCAAATAGTGTCTTAAAAAAAAAAAAAGCTCTTTGTTCCCCTAACATTAATTGTTTTTACTCTTTTCAAAATCATTCACATATTTTTAGATAGTCATCATATGAATCAATTATATAACAATTTCCATGAGAGCCAAATTGTTAATTCGAAACGTTCAAGCAAAGAATTATAAAAGGAAATTGCCAATGGCATTGGGAGGCAATTTGGCAAAAAAAGTATTTCTAAGAGGTATAAAAAGTCAGAACTCAACAAAAATGTCAATGGAAGTGTTTAATCATGAAGAAGAAGAAGAAGAAAAATACCACTCACTAAGAGAGAACTCACGCACGCAGAAGGCAGGAAGCAGGGGAAAATGGGTCCATCTCCGATAATCTCCGGTCACCATTAGATAGCCTCTTTTGTCGTGGTATCTCAAGTTCCATTATAGCCGCCCGATTATTACAAGTTCCAACTCCTTCGCTAGTCTCTGCCGTCAACCATCAATCTCAGGAGGAGCACGTTTGTTCGTTTCATGGAGAGCACTATTCCAAAACCAAAAAAGACATTGAGCTAGAAAAATTCATCTCAAAAAAGCCAACAAATTATTACAGTTTTAAGATTCAAAAAACATACCTGTTCTTCCAAGGCAAGTATTTGTTCATCCTTCAACTTCATTGACTGAATTGTCTTGCAAATGAAGAAAGCATAGTTTTAATCATTCATGTGAAATTAGAAGGGAAGACTAAGTTCCCCTGGCAGCTTTAAATTGACTGGACTCATCTACTGTGGAAGTGTCGGTACAACTAATAATAATGCTTAACTAGGAAGATTAGGCCACAAAACTTGAATGAAGACAGACAAGAGGAGTATATCAAAAGGCTATATGGATATTCTCTATAAAGAAAATGGTGTATGCATATTAAGTTAATTTAAAGGCATCTACACCTATATTGCTTGGCATGTGAAGCTAAATAAGTATTAAGCCTACCAAGTGCATCTTCTATGCCCTTTCATTTTCAATTTTGTGGAAGTTTAAATGTCAACACAATGCAGTATGAACAACCAATTGAACTTCAATTGGAATTTGTTATATTTCAATGTTGAACTATATCAATTAAATTTTGAGTCCTGTACCATCACAGAATAATGTTCGAATTTCAATAGTGTATAAAAAAGCACTTTGAAATTGAACCACAGCCATGATGACTTGAACATTGATTTCTGTCGATAAAGTTCAACCTCTAAAGCAGTTGCACTAAAACTTCAAACAGAAACAAAATTACAGATGGAGCATATATAAACATGGAATTTTCTCCATACGTGATGCATCCTGTCCATTCTCCTTTTCCCCTTTTTTGTCTCTTTTTTTCCCTGTATTAGAGTTGGTCCCGTCTCGTCACTTTTTTTAGAACTTCAACAAAAAATATCAGAAGCTACTTCATCTTCTTGCCCTATCCTCCAACCGATGATTAACTTAAACTTAATTATCCTTCCCAAGTTTCGTGAAAGGAAGGCATATTACCTATTTGATAATATTTTACTCAGCACAAAATGACTTTTGCCCTTTTGCCATTAATTATGTGTTAAAAGTCACTTATAGTCGCTATTCACATATTTGAATTAGAAGCTATATTTCCTCTTTCTACTTCCAACTTTCACCCTTTTACCTCACATCTAAAAGTCCATGCTATGTGAACACTTGCTTTTCATGATACCATTCTCACTTTTTTTCTCATCTTCTCAAATGTCTGTTCCCACTTCTTCTCTCATTACCAACCTCACTCACATGAACTATTACTACAATGCTGCATCATTTTACTGATCAGTTAGTATGAGACTATGTATGCTATAAGATTCTTTTGTTTATTAACTATTTTCTATACATACTTATGCAGAATGCCCATGAATTAATCTGAGAAACCAACTCTTATATTTCTGCTATTACAAGATATGGTAAGATGCATCAGCAAGGAAACATACCTCTCTTCAATTTCCTTAACTTTTCTGTGCATCATATCTTGGTTCTTGATAAGAGTTTGATTAAGTTGCAACCACAAGGGGCAACATCTGTTACTGTTATGTCCTAGTGAACGCTATTGCATTTGATTGTAATACTGAAAATAAGGCATGTGAAAAACAAGCAAAACAAACAATCAGGCATGGCTTCAGGTGGCCCTCCTCTCAAACTTTAAACATCCAAAATCGCAAAAGGTAAAACAGAGAAGACTAAACCCTTACCTCTGCCTCGCACTTCTTTTCGTCACCAAGTTTCCTTAGCTTACTATGGATGTCTTCAATCTTTGAAGTCACGGCTTTCCCGATTGCTTCTAGTTTGGAATTTTCTTTTCTACTTTTGGCTTCTAACATGAGAGACACGTAATGCTAACAGAGAAAAGCAAAAGAATTAATAGGGAATGATACGTCCAAGGACTTAAAATGCATTCTTTAAAGTCATTCTAAGGATGATGGCAGTCCATGTAACAAAAATGACAAACATGAGTTGCAAACGAAACTCCATCGCCAACAGTAGCATGGCCAGTTTATATAAAATCTAATGGCTTTTGTAATCCTACTTCCGATACATTAACAAGTTTTCAATTCAGATGCTGTTCCTTCTAAGGCTATCCATCACCACAAGTCAATAATAAAAGAGTCCTGGCACCTTAGGGAAACTCAATTCGTTTTCTACTAGACATATTAGTGAGAAAAAGAAAAGAAAAGAAAAAAGAAAAGCAGTAGTTTTCCAATTCTCTAAATCACTAACCCCAGATGAGTTAGTTATAGCTGCTGAGTCAACCTGATTCTTCTATGAAAATGTCATTCGCGAAGTTCCAATGGTCTCGCAAGTTGTTCATTCCTTTGTGATTTTATTTGGCAGCTTGAGAGTCTACCCGCTAGTCATTGAAGCACATCCATCCGAACCTAACCAGTTTGCGCTAGGGCTTGCTGACGGAAGCGTCTATGTGCTGGAGCCATTGGAATCGCTCGCTCTCTCTCGGTCATCCTCGCGCTCCCCCGCCACGTTCCCTCAAAAGTCGCAGGGTCAAGAAGGAGACGAGGACATTGAACAAGCAGAGGCATCGACATGGTCTTGTTTCTGAGCTTTTATGGATCCAAGTAATGCAAGTTGGACTTGATAGATGTGGATGGGCCATGGGCTTGGCTTGGACGAATTGGATTGAGCTGGCTCATTTTTACTGAATATCCTTTCCAATTACTTGATGAATTGAAGTCTCTTCCGTGTTATTATTTTTTACGTTTTTCATTTTGGTTTTTGTTAGTCATAACAAAAACTTCCTAAATTGCTAAATTTGCTTAAATAATCAACTAAAATCAGGCGTCAATAGCAGCTTTAGCATATCAAAATTGGGTAAAGCAATTTCCCAAAAGGCTGTTGTAATCTTGAAGTAGCTGCAATAGTGAAATATTTGACAAACATCTCACAAAAGCTACATCACCCATCTTTTATAGCTGAACTTACAGTCAGGAAAACTCACCAAATAATCTCTTTAGAAAAAGAAAAGAAAAAAGATCTTGTACATCAAACAATAATTATTTATCTTGTACATCAAACAATAATTATTTTTACTCGTTCCAAAATCATTCATATATTTTCAAATAGTCATTACTCGAATTGATTATATAGCAATTTCTATGAAAGTAAAATTGTTAATTCGAAACCTTCCAGTAAAGAATTATGAAAGGAGATTGTCAATGGCATTGGGAGGCAATTAGGTAAAAGAAGTATTTCTAAAGGTATGATTAGAACTCAACAAAAACGTCAATAGAAGTGTTTGATCATGAAAAAGAAGCAGCAAAATGCCATTCACTAAAGCAGCAAAATGCCATTCACTAAGGGAGAACTCACGCACGCAGAAGGGAGGGAGGAAGCAGGGGAAAATGGCTCCATCTTCCTTCATCTCCGGTCATTACAAGTGTTAGATAACCTTTCATCGCACCGTCGGCCATCAATCTCACGAGGGACATGTTTGTTCATTTCATCGAGAGCATCGTTCCAGAACCCAAAAAAAATGGAGCAAGGAAATTTCATCTCAAAAAAGCGATTCCGTTCGATTCAGTTCGTGATTTCAAGCATTCTGAATCGATTCCAGTGGCCGTGCCCGACGTCGACAGCCTCTTCAATGCTGCGACTCATCTCCTTTGTTTCACTCTGTTCTACGGTCAAGAGCTTCGAAATGTTCCGGTTCCGCTCGAAGCTTCTCCGCCTGTTCAGGTTTCGATCATCGACATGTGCTAGAGCTCCTATCAGTGATTCGAGCGCCAACCACGGCCTCATTAACCAGGTAGCATCTCCTGCTCTATTGTCATAAGTAATTCAGAGAGTCCGATTCTCCAATTGTAATGAAATTGATCATGATTGAATCTGTTTCTTCGATTTCTATGATCTCTTCCTCAACCGATTGACCATAATCTGTTCGATGAAATGAGTCTAAGATCTTGTTGTGAATTGATTCCAGTGATTGTCCAATTTAAAAGCACATTAGCGTTGTTCGCTTGATATTGTTTGATTCGTTCATCTTTAGACATGATTGCGAGTATGTGCCAAAGTGACCAAGAATGAAATCGACTCCCCATTTGTTTTCTCAATGCTTCTCGTGATCCTTTGGTGATTGGTGGTGGTCGCCAACTAGAGGAGAAGGCTTGGGGTCGCTGGCACATGCATTGATCTTTGGTGACTATCATTGTATGCTCTGTCGAACAGAATTGAGATGACATTGCTGAGCGTTCATCACGATCATGCCAATTCAGACACGAAATTCACCCCACACATGTTACGGTCACTAACTGGAGCAATGTTATGGCTGGTTGTTAGCCGTGTCCTTGCCGCTGAGTTGCACGGCAATGTCCTCAACCGCGCAGTGAGTACCTGAAATTTACAAGTCATGCGAATTGGTGGTGTCCTGTTGTCGTGAACGCTGGAGTTGAGTGGTTATTGTTTATCTATGTCTGCTGAACCGTTTGATTTATCACTTACAATCGACGAAATTCTGATAAAAGACAAATGACAATTGCGAGAGATTGTCTTGAAACTGGCACTTGGGGGATGATAGTGCTCCTTCGTGTCAACTGTAGGTACTTGTTTTATGAAAAATCATTGATGATGTTGGAGAAGCGAATATGTGTGGAAGGTGCCTTGGATTCGTAAAGAATGGAACCCCTCGTGGTCCTGGAATTACTCATTGAAGAAATGGAGAGGTATAAACGCAAATACTTTCCTCCTCTTTGCAACAATTTTTTTGCCACTCGCATAATAGTTCGGAGTACAATGAGGTTGCTTCAAAAATAAGAAAACAGAAAATGGAGGAACATTTTGAATCGGAAGTAACTAAACTAATGTTCTATTATGGTTTTCTCCTAAAATATGTGGCGCTTAGAACCAATGAGTACCTAAAGCAAAACACAAAGTGAGAGAGAGCATTCAAGAGTAATGCTTACAACCGTGGCTGATCAGTCAAATAGCACAATGCGCAAGACTATGTTAAGCAGGGAGAGTTGAGATAGGTATAGGCGTGCTTACTCTTCTTTGTGCTTCCAGCTGAGTTGAAGCTAGATGTATAGAACCGGCGTGCATCTACAAAAAAAGTACATCTACGGGGTCAGAGTAAGCAAGGGAAGCTGATAATTACAATATTTTATCACCTTTCGACTCACAATATCTTGCGCTTGGCCAGTGCTATTACTTCCGTCACCCTCTGACACACAAGAAATTTGACACGAGTGACAGGACCACCATCTCAAATAGCCATGATGAGTCACTGCAAATATTATTGTGTCTGTGTATGACAAACGACAAAAAATTAAGTCCAAGAAGCCACACAATTGACCTATTAAAAATCGCCAAAGAGAAGCCATAATCATTAAAACAAATCCAGAACTTTGCAAGCACAATCGCGTAAAGGTTCCCAGCGTAGGCCTGAATGAAAAAAGGAAAAAATTTAACTTTTCATTCCTATATTTTCACGTTTTTTCTAATCACATCTCTAAACACATCCCTATATTTTTAATTTTTATAATCAAGTCCTTCTACTTTCACATATTTTTTAACCAAATTCAATTGACATGACCGTCAAACAACGCCTCGGTATGATGCCAATAATATATGTGGATGCCCATGTGACATGGATAAAATTTAGCTAATGTGAATGCCAAAGTAGATGTCTATATCGGAAAATTTTTATTCATATCATACAATGACGTCATCTGATGAATATGCCAGCTGGATTTGGGTGAATTTTGTGTCAGATGGATTTGATCAGAAAATTTGTGAAAGTAGAAAAATTGGATCGTACAAATGTATGACTGTTGGATAAGAAAAGGACTAATTTCAAAAACCAACAGCTAATCTACACTCAGCAAATATCGGAAAGATGGATTGTGGCAGCAGCTGAGAGATTATGATAATCTAATCCGCATCAGCAGAAGAATGCCTAACCTGACAAGATAAGACCATTTTGTATCACATGAGCAATGAAAGGAATGGTCACACTGCGTAATCAAAATCCCACTGGTGTCTGGGTCCAATCTCCCTGACGTCAAAAGCTAAGTAAAGGTCACAACTGAGAACATCTCTCTATAAACTTGTCTCAACCCATGCTTCAACAGGGAACAAAAAATCTACTAGCAGCCGCGAGGGAAATATAACCAGAAAGGAAGCACTGGCATGGCATACCAAGACAAGCCTGACAAGAGAGTAGCTCTGTAATGTCCGATGGGGGCGTGCTAGCTACATCAGCTGATTCCGTCTAGTCCACTTCGTGCAGAAATAGAAGATAATATGCCTCCGCCTGAATGTCCAGAAGGAGAATAAGATTAGCAAAAAGAAAACTGACTCTGTCACCTCACAGTAAACAACAGGTGCCAAAATCGCAATTACCTCAGCAGACGAAAAATTCTTGCCATTGAAGGTACAATAGTAACCATCAGCAGTCTTTTGATGAATAAGCTCAATAAATTCGATCAGCACACTGTCCCTATCTTCCATCCCATCATTCCTACGTCAAACACACAACTAGCAACACAATGATCCCAAAAACTATTAATAAGCATTAAAACAGTCCAGATTGGAAAACTCAGTTCCCTGAAGACATGGTAATGAGCAGTTTCTTTAATAATCGTGTCAGGCTTTTAGGTTTCCATCAGCGAATTTATAATCGACCGCGAAGTTACCTAATTCCTCAAATTCTCTCTTTCGTTTAGCCAAATTCATTTCACCAACTGAAGAAACCAGTTCCCAACGGTAGTGCAGGCCATGTCTCCCCCTGTGGAACTTTGAGCATTAAAGTGCTGAGCTGGCTTTCCTCATCCGTACTTGATTCAAGTTTTGAGGGATGTTGCAGGGGGTAGATTTTACAGCCTCGGGGTACTTCCTCTAAACGTTGTTCACCACAGTCTGTCTTAAAGTGGTACAATTAGCATCCTAATCGACTTCTGCTCAAGTGTTGCCGCGATAATTTGTTTTATTATATTCATATAGGCTGACTGAAAGTGAAAAAAGAAGAACATGAGATTAGAGTGTTGCGTAGAAGGCACTGTATATTCGAGATGGAGGCAGGTATCTGATTTTAGTTAGCAAGCTAAAGGACCAGGGAACGGGGTTTAGTTTTCTTAAGTGGCTTCCTTTCTTGTTCCTTCTGCGTTATGCTGAAAGTACTTCTTTTATTTATTTTATTTATTCTTTTCAACGTAAAGAGCATTTGTTGGGAAATTCCCCTTTCTTGTTCTTTCCCCACAAAAGCATAACTTCTTCTTCTTCTTGCGCTCCTACTACGAAGGCGATTTCAGTGCAGCAGCACTCAAAGAATTTGGATGACGGTATAAACTTCACCATGGTCCATCTCGACGTTTTGCTTATTAAAGTGCGACCTTTAAAAATTGAATTCCATCCTTTTGAGGATGATCAAGCGTTTAACTGCGATTAGGGACAGAATGACTGGTCCTGTGGGGAATATTCCCGGACAGTTCCACTGGGGGCCGAAGTCAGCTATTCCGCCAGCTTCGATAGTTTGTTGACCCGCGTGAACATGAGCATGTAGGGGCATGAGAACGAGCCTCGTTTGATCTGATCTGCATCCCGATCACCCTTTCCTCATATACTACGTACTGAAGATTATTATTTCTCATCACTCTTTAAACGAATGGAAAAGCTGAAATTGTAAAATGAATGGAGAAGCCGGAAGTGCAATCTAAGAGTGTCTTGATTTAATTTGTATATAGTGGGTTCAACCTCGACCATTTTGCATAATATTCTTTAGGCATTTCAACACAAATTGGAATTAGTTCCACTTATGAATTGGAAAGATAGTGATTTTTCTCGTATTGAGATTGACTAAGGAGTTTAGAAGGGAATTAGAGCTTACTTGATATAGCTATAGTTGAAATGTAACTGTATTGTATTGTGAAGTGTTGCAATTATTTTGTTCAAAAAACGTACTTTATAGTTGTAAACTTCTGAAAGTTAGATGAGACTGCTTTTTAAAAACATTTGCAACTTTAGAGGTGTCGTAGCCGTAAAGTATTCACTAAATACAATGTCAAAGCTACAAAACACATTTTCATACAGGGAAGCTATATCAAATAGCCTCTTGAATTGGGGACTCAAATTATTGTTCCTAAACACTAGCACCATTGTGCCCTCTAAAACTTATCTACAATTAAGTCTGAAACTACTAGAACTCACTTATTTTAAACTTCATTTCTCCCCTCTTGCAATGCCGGGAGGAAATACTTGCCTCAATTCGCATGTAGTGAACCGCATGCATTGATCATTTGGATCTCACATAGGCCTTATATGTGAGATTGACATGATTCAATTAATTTGTTTTAAACTTGATCCCTTTTTTACAATGCTAGGTTTCCAAGAACTATTGCTCTGGATCAAAAGTAAAGGATTGTGCTACATCATTAGTGAAATCGAATTTTTTTTCTTTTTCTAAGAAAATGACATAATAAAGGTTTGTATTGTTGCTCGATAATTAATTAAGTACCAAAACCTTCTTTTTATGTAATCAAGTATTAATTTGTAGAATTTGGTTAAATGTGATGTCTCCATTATTATTGTCAGGTTATGTGTTTTTTCCTTGACAAGGCTTGTTTATTTAATAAAAGGATTTTGCTAGTATAGCAGTCTTTATATTACTGTGAGATAAATAGTTTGTTATGAGTCATAAATTCTTGAAGGAGTTGACCCCACGATAATTTATAATTATTTTTTATTTTATTTTTTTGTCTGGGGTAGATTGTTATTCTCACATTACATTAAAATTATCATATAATCATTTATCTTAACAAAATTGCTGACATGGTAGCATATTCAACAAAAAATTATGCAACCTCAATTTAAAACAAAGGAAATTCTTTTCCTTGTTTCATTTCCATTTCTTTCTTTTTTTTCTCTCTCTTCTTTCCTCAGTTTGCATCAGGCCCTCGTCCACCTCTCCCCCATCGATTTCCACACCCGCCACTTGCCACCGCCATGGCAATGCTTGGTACCTTGGGAGATTGCTAGCATTCCATACAAAACAGAGTTTTATACAAGTACATTCTTGACATCGTTGGTAATTATCACATCCTGATGACAAAGAAGTGATTGGCAGAATGCTTGGCGTGTCATATGTTAGTAACTTACGAACCGGTTTTGAAAAAAAATACTGAATTTCATTTTTACTATAAAAATTATGAACTATATTAATAATCAACCAACATTTGTTTTGATGGATTATCAATGCGTTAAATTACTTGCTTTTTTTTCATAATTGTGAACCTTACTTTGACTGATGTACCTCAATTAATACATCAATGACCGCATGATTCTAGAGCTAGTTGATTCGTTCAGGCATGTCTAAGATTATTTCACATTATTTAGAAGCATCATGCACTTAGGTGAAGGGAACAACACTTTTTGCATCCTAGACGCTAAAGTGATTTTCCACGATCCAAATTTTCAGCAAAATTGGATCACATTTTTAACGCATGTCTTAAGCGATCTCATCCCATATACGAAAGAAGCAGATTTTGAAATATGAAATGGATCAATAAGTTGAGACCTCAATTAATTTTAGTACATCTTACATGAGATTTGCATGATCTAACGATTGCGATGTATTGAGCTTATGTGAAGCCAATGCCTTTAATGATTTATTGAACTTATTTTCTTTTTTTTTCTTTGGTCGATTCTATTTTTTTTTCTATTCTAATATTTAGACTTTTACCTTGCCTTTTTGCAAAGCGTAAGAGTCAAAACTCACTTCTAAAACTAAATCATCTCCATCCAAAATCCTCTAAGAATGTGAGAATTTGAATCCTCCACCTCTCCCTTCTTATGTGAGAAGAGTAGCTATCAAAGCAAACTCAAGTGGTTAACTTGTTTTATTTAAATAAATTAAATAACCACAGGTTTCTACTCCATACCAAATAAACACAGAAGCCCTAACCGTAAAGGAATGCCTTCTGCTCTTGCAGAGGCAGAGAATCCAGCACGTGAGAGAATCTATTCTGCACGTGAAGAAAGATCTGTCCTCTGTGATACCAATTGCCTGCCTAGGGCCATTCAATTGTGGACTGCATCATGGGTCGAGAAGAAAGCCCATGGATATTAGGGACATCATTGTAGACAGCCGGGCCTTGCCAGCTCAATTGGATAAGGTGAAAATGCTTTATTGCCTCCGTGAGGCTAATCAAGTTATGGATGAGATTGCTGAGGCCCACCGAAATAGGACTCTCTCTACCAACCGGTTGTCTTGACCCCCTGAGCTCCTTTAGAATAATTTGTGTGTAGAAACTCAGTTGTCTTGCTCTAGTAGACTATGATTGGACGAACGAATGTGCTTTTCTGACCCAAAAAAGAATAGAAGAAAATATCAAAAGACCGAACAAAGGTGATTTTCCATAAAATAACGACTTTATCAGGGAAGTGTATGATAGTTCCCAATATGACTACACAGGTGTTTACAAGTGCAAATAATTTGGATTGTTTATTTAGTTTTCAAAGCAACACATTGTGATTTTGATGGTTAAAGTGATGTACAATTATGTCGAAGACTAGTAAACAATTACTCTTGGGTGGGAATGAGAAGAAAATAGTCCCATTATAGTTGAAAGAAAACGCAAATGTAGTATAGCAATCCACGTTTGACCGTTGCCTCTTGCATATCCTAATCTTTGATGGGGAGACTACAAGGCCGGAAGCCAAGTCAAAGAAGTCTCAAAATGCATACCGCAATACAAATTGCAATTTTAGGTGAGTGTGATTCCACCCCCCCCCCCCCCCTAGATTCGGAGGTCATTATGGACCCCATCCATATTTCTTTAATCTAAATAAATTATTAAACCATTCGTATATATTTCCGGATGATGAGGAAACCCTGCCAGTTTCCATTATTCATTCAATAATGGAAGTTTGGTTCATTCACCCTAAATATTTTGCCTCCCAAGCAAGTAAAAGTCCAGGACCTCACTAATTTCATTCTTTCTTGCCACAATTCTTGATCATCAAAAGACTCTGAACCAATTTTTAACATCTGTCTAGACAATTTAAACGAATGATGAACTTTTCTTTGCCTAGATTACATCCATGATTTCAATTCTTTTTTTTTCTCTGGGAGGGATTGATCCATTAAGCACGCCCACCGATTACTAAAAGCACCGTTAGGAAAAAATAAATACAGTCTACTACTCGAAAAAGTTGCATTCCATATTCTTCCCTAAAATATTTTTTGTTTTATCTGTTATTATGTAATCATTATTATTAGATGCATTGTCTTGTTTATTTCTTTCATAACGAAACACGAAACCAGTAAACTGCTGTCCTCATCAACTACAACGTCCACCGTATTATCAGGTCTTATTTTATTTTTCTGGTTTTTTTTTTGTTTGTAAATTGAGGTAGTGTATTAAAGTCTTAACAAAATTTATTCTACTAAGGAAACAAAGAAAAAACATTTGGTTTTCCTAGTATATTTATAACAATGAAATTGATCAAGGTCGTGATATTGTAGTATAGTAGTTCATACTATGATACTATCCAATCACTAATGATAGAGATCTGTAACAAGTATTCCTCGCTAATTTTCTTTTCTATATTTTGTTATTAATAGAAAATGCAAGTCCAATCAAGTGTGCTGAATCTCAAATTTTCATCGAAGCTTCACATGCCCTTGCTCGAAGCTTTAAATCTGTGGATTTCAATTTTCACAATTTGTTGCAATATGTCCATCAGAGTTTAGATGATTTAAGGTTTGTGCAGAGATGGTACGGCATCACATGTATTCCCAAATACAATTCTGCAATTCAACCCACTCAAGAGGGGCAAACGGTAATACCTAGTGAATTGTGGAAAGGAAAAAGAAGGGTCGATTAGAATTATCTCGTTTACATAATGAGATCAATTTAACATAAGGCCATACTTAATTAGCTGTTGGTTGTGTAAACAAGGTCATCATAATCGTCATTGCCCAAGCAAGGACAAACAAATCTTGCTATATTTACTATCATCAATTTTTTATTGCCGTGATAACCCAACATCCATATACGACAGATTCTCCAAAATTATTAATATATTAAGTGTGTTAATATGCTTGTACCTCCATTTAAATTGGGATGTACAGTCTCATCTTATTCTAGTTTCTTGTCAAATGTCACATCTAATCTTCAATCGATATCAAACAACATTAACAAGGTGGCTCTACGCATGAATTTTATGGTCGTTTTTTGATTTCCTGATAAATAGGTTTCTTCTTCCCAACAATATGCTACTACGCATATCGTCATCATTAAGCGCTATCACAATTTGTTTTTTTTTGTTTAATTTGGTATGCCACGGAAATTAGGCGTGCAAATAATCGTCCTTTCCGTGCAGCATGTGTCTTGGACCGTTGGATGGCCCATGATGGGCTTTGCACATATGGCCCGAATCGATTTTTCAATGCTTGAACAATTTTAATCTAAATAAATGGCTACCCCTTTCATATATTTCCGGATGAAGAGGTAACCCTACCTATGTTGACAAATTTTCATTGTTCTCTCTAATAATTGAAGTTTGGTTCATTCACTCTAAATATTTTGCCTTCCATGCAAGTAAAAAGTCTAGGACCTCACTAATTCCATCCTCTGTTGCTAGAGTTCTCGATCCTCAAAAAACTTTGGACGACCGTTTATGTTTTCTCTAAACAACAGAAAAGATTGACGAGTGTTTTTGCCCCAATCACATACTGGATTTCATTTAGCAAGCCCACCATTGTTGAATGCACCAGCAAAAAAAGAGAAGTCCAAAGTCCATCATATTATCGTGTCTCTCTATTGTTTTTTAGACACTACTTAGGAAAAAAAATAAAAGCAGTTGCTGATGATGCAATACTATAAAATGATATAATTGGCTGGTTCATAATATCCAATCACGAATGACAAACACCTTTAGATGAATAAGTGATAATCTATACTTAAAAGTTAAGAAAAAAATGTCAACATGAAATAAAAGGTTCGATAAAAATGATATAAAAAGGAAAAAAAAAAGTATCCCCAAATAATAATTCGATTGTGAATAACCCATTAGCTAAGAAATTGTGAATGTGGCATTGAAGTATAGAAGTAATGTAAAATGCCATAAAAAAAATAATTTAAGGAGTGACATATAAATTAATTATGTGAGGGGATGATGACTACATAATTTTTACACGTGATATGGTATGAAGAAATTTTGAGAATAGAAGGAAATTTATTTCGAGATTTTGTTTTCTTGGAGGAATCTCTTTTGAAAGAAAAAAGTCAGACTGTGCTTTGAAAATAATAATCCAACCGGTGATGTTTTCGTGATTGATTCGTGGATATTACCAGCAGAGTCCAGGACCAGGGGAGTACCGCTGGTTACTTTTCTTTTCTCTGTTTTCTCTTATTAATGGAAAAGCAAGTCAAGTCAAGAAGCTCCTCCACTCGATAGTTCCACGCGCCTTCCGCAAAATGCTGTGGAAATTACGCTTGCAATGGTTGCCCTTTGGTTTCCTTTTTCATATCTTATTAATAGAAAAGGCAAGTCTAAGTCATCATATTGTCATTTAGTTGGTTCACAATATCCAATCACTAACCATGAACAACTTTAAAGCATACGGCTAGTTAGTTTTTTTAACTATCTTCTTTTATTAATAAAAAATGAAGTCAAGTCAGGCATGTTGAATCTCAAATTTCAATCAAAGCTTCACTCATACCAGAAGTTTCACATCTATGTATTTAGATTATTTAAGGTTTGTGCAGAAATAGTATGGCCTTAATATGTATTTTCAAATATGAACTAAGAAGGGGGAATACATAATGAGATGGATTAAACATAATGCCTCAACTCAATCAGTTGATATTGTGCAAATACAATAGTCATAATCGTCCAACTTATCTGAGCAAGGACAAACCAACCTTCACATATATATTATCAATTGATTTTTAATTGTCTCGATAATCCAATATCCAAATATTGTAAATTTTCTGGATTTGTTAATATATCAGATGTGCTAATATACTGGTATCTCCATTCGAATTTGGGATATATGGTCTCACTCGTTTCCAATCTTTGATAAAATGTCTGCATCGAATCTTCAATCGACCTCAAACAACATGTAACAAGGTGACTCCACGGATGAATTTGGTGACAGTCCACTGATTGTCTAATAAAATAGGTCTGCTCGTCACAACTATATGCCAATTCAAATATCACAATTATTAGGCGCTAATGTGCGCGAGTAAGGGGCCTTCGTGATGATAAGTCGGATCGGACATTGCACATCCATCCTACAAAGAGAGAGAGAGCAGGGGTTATCGCAATCTACTTTTTTATTTAACAGACAGTGGAGATCATGATTGATGACCCGGAGCATTTTCTGGTTCTTTATTAAGAGAAAAAGTAAGTCAAGTCAAAAAACAAACGCACCTCCCTCATTACACTGCGGAAATTACGCATGCAATAATTATCCTTTCCGCGCATGCGTCTTGGACCGTTGGATGGCAACTCAGCATTATGTGCTTTTTTGGAGGAATCTCCTTTCAAAGGGAAAAAAAAAAAAAACAAAAGAGTAGATTTTGGATTGAAGAATGTTAAACTTTCTTGATTCGAATATTTAAACAAAGTGTCGTACTAACATTTATGTCATGTTGTGTTTTTGTGACTAACTCATGAATATTAGCACCGGGGGCAGGAGAGTCTTGCTGGTTATTTTTTTTTTTTAATGAATAGAAGAAAAGCTAATCAAGTCAAGGAGTACCTGCATAGGATGATTCCATGCACCTTCAGTAAAATGCTGTGGAAATTATACGTTCAATGACTGCCCTTTGGTATTCTTTTCTATATCTTTATCGACAGAAAAGGCAAGAAAAGTTAAGGTCGTGCTCGCTTTGAATCAAAACACCTATGCAGGTTCTACGCACCTTCCGCACATGCAGTTTAGAGTGTTGTGTATCCAACGCAGAAGGCTGAGAGTAAGTGGAGATCAAAATAGTGGGTGAACATTTGTATTTCCTCTTGACAACATAAATGATTGATTTTTTTTCCCGTTCCAAGTACATAGTTGAAACATAATTATGAAGTGTTGTAATTTTTTTTTTGTGGTACGATATATTTTACAATCGTAACACTTGAAAGTTGAGTGAGATGCCTTTGTAAAGATAAATATAACTTTGGAGGTGCTGTAACTATAAATTGTTCAATAAAACACATTATAAAGTTGCAATACACATTTTCACAATTGAAATTACTACAAGGAAGTGATACCAAATAGCCTCTCGAATTGGGGGCTTAAATTATTGATCTTAGACACCAACACCATTGTGCCCTAAAAAACTTATCTACAATTAAGTCCGAAACTATTAGAACTTACTTATTTCAAACTTCATTCCTTTTCTCCTTTTGCCATGAGCAGGAAGGAGGGAATACTTGTCTGGATCCGTGTCCGATGGACCGCGTTCATTATAAGCGATAAAGACTTGGAGCATCGAAATTGATTGTTGGTTTTTGTTTCTATTTCTTTATTAATAGAAAAAGCTAGTCAAGTTGAAAAGAACACGCACCTTCCGCATAATGCCATGGAAATTACGCGTACAGTAATTATCCTTTCCCTGTAGCATGCATGCATCTTGGGCCGTTGGATGGCAACCCAAGATCATGTGCTTTTTTGGAGGAATCTCTTTTGAAAGAGAAAAAAAGTAGATTTTGGATTGAAAATAAGGAACTTTTCTGATTCGAATGTCGTCACAAAGTGTCCTACCGACATTTGTGTCATAATATGTTTTTCTGACTGACTCATGTCTATTAGCACCGGGCATGGGAGTCTTTCTGGTTAGTTTTCTTTTACTTTTCTTTTATTAATTGAGAAAAAGCAAATCAGGTCAAGAAGCACTTGCATAGGATGGTTCCACACACCTTCCGTAAAATGCTGCGGAAATTACGCATGCAATGGTTGCCCTTTGATTTTCTTCTCCATTTCTTTATTAAGAGAGAAGGTAAGTCAAGTCAAGCCAAGATTGTGCTTGCTTTGGATCAAAACACCTTCCTCACAGTTCTATATTGCTCAGCATTGTTCAAGCGTGCCCAGTGAAGAGTGTTGCAGATCCAACATTGAAGGCTGAGAATCGATAGAGAATACAGCGGTAGATGAACGTATATATGTCCTCTACTCAACATAATTGACTACTAATTTTTTCCCTATCCTAATTACATCAGTAAAGTTGTAATTGAAATGTAATTATACTTTATTGTGAAGTATTGCAATCTTTTTGTGTGACAAAACATATTTTATAATTGTAACATTAAACTGTTGTAACTTTAAAGGTACTATAGCTGTGAAGTATTCGCTAAAACATATTTTAAAAGCTGCTATACACATTTTCATAGATTAGTAGGACATTATGGACTTTGCACAAATAGCCACTAAAAATCATGTTATATATCGGTATGAAGAGGAAACCCTAGCTAGGTAGACAAATTTCCATTATTTCTTTCTAATAGTGGAAGTTTGGTTCATTTACTCTAAATATTTTGCCTTCCAATTAAGTAATCATCCTTTCTTGTTACAGTTCTTTTTTTTTTTTTTGGTAAGGTAAGAATTATCATAAAACGACCAGCAAAATGTACAAACAAGGGGGGAGACACGGTACCAACAACCACTCCACTAGACGAAGTGTCATTGGAGTAGATGGGTACCATGGTCATCAAAGGGAATTACAAGTAGGCTAGAAATATAGAAGAATCAAGAGGACACAATTCATCCTATACTATATTGTGGCTGTCTCCACTTCAAAAATGCGAGCGTCTATCCCCCAACTACGCTGCATTCTTCTATTTCTAGGAATATCCTCAACCGATTTGAAAGCCAGCGCTTTGTCCTTGACCGCCTTACTGAGGTATAGTTTCATGGAAGGAACAAAAAGATTCTGGCCACGGAAGAGAATATCATTCCTGGTTTTCCAGATGATATAGCATAAACACCCAAAAGAAAAGCGTACTATCTCCGGGTAGAAACCTTTGCCAGTCATAGAGTTCATAACCCATTGAAGATTATCCGACCAAGAGGAGTTGTGCCAAGGGAGGTTACACTTATCGGCCCGGAAATTAGAAAGAGAAATGGAGATGCTGCAATCAAAAAACAAGTGGTTGATTGAATCGGGCTTAGAGTTGCAAAGAGCACAGACCGAATAAGGAATACCGCCATATGACATAAGATATTCCTGAGTTGGAAGGCGCTCTTTGGTAATAAGCCAGAGGAGGAACTGATATCTAGGTGTCAGAGCCTTATTCCAGACAAAGGAGGACCAAGGAACCGGGTTGGATTTGCACCGGATTATATCCCACGTTGAAGCCATTGAAAATTTACAGGAGGAGTCCGCCACCCAAGAAAAGGAATCTTGACCAATTGAGAGGTGAGGAACCCGAATTTGCCATAAAGCTAGCTCTTGGAGTAATTGAGTCCCATCCGGGGAATATATGTCCTTCACCTTCGCTTGTCTAATGAGGTCCGATTGGAGTAAATAACTGTCAGAGAATACCAAGTTTAAGGGACCAATGTCAAGCCATGGGTCAAACCAGAGCGACGTAGATTCACCATCTCCTATTCTCCATCTGAAGTGGGGTAGGAATACATCCCTTAGAGTAAGGATCTTCCTCCAAGCCCAAGAGCACCGAGTTGGAGTCGAAGCATTCCAGAAATTATTCCTTTTGAGATATGTGGCATGAATCCATTTGCACCATAAAGACTCTTTATCAGTAAATAGCAACCAGATATGTTTAGCCAAGGCTGCTTTATTGCTATCTCTGATTCTTCTTATTCCAAGACCCCATCGGACATGGGGAGGCAGACATCAGCCCACGATACCCTTGCACCTCCCGAACCCATGGATGGGCCCTTCTAGAGGAATTGTCTGCAAATTTGCTCTATCTTTTCCACTACCGAAGATGGGAGTCAGAAGATGGAGGCCCAGAACGCTTGGATAGCATGAAGTACCGACTTAATAAGTTGTAGTCTCTGATTCTCTTTTTCTTTTCTGTTCTTCTTCTTTTCCCCATTCGGGTGAGGAAGGCGTTCTCTCATTTAATTCCCTTTGCGGAACACAAAGAATCAATCATGGAACAGCTGCTTATGTTAGGCTTATCAAACCCTATTGTACTAACAGTAAAAGCTACTTGCTTCAGTTTCCCCTTAGCAATCACTTGTGAGCTGAGAGTGTTGGCTGGATTGTACAGAGTTCATTGTACTGAAATATGCAGTGACTAGTGATTATAAATCAGTGATGTTATCTTTTAGGGATGGCAACATGCTACTTCCATTAGTCATTTTGTTTTTTGGAAAACTGCAGCTATTTGATTTACAGTGTTTTACTCTTGTTTCTTCTTTTATCAATTCATTAATAGGATTGAAGTGGAGGAATCAGCATATCCAGAATGCTGGGTATGGCACCAACTCTTAATTCTTGCTGTGTTCAGCTTAGGAAACCTAGTTCTTGTTGTGCTTTTCGGTCTTCACGGCAACTAGCAGTTGTTTCTACCAAAAATACGACAATGACTGCTCGTACCACTATATCATTAATTGGCTTCTCTGAGGAACTTCCTAAATTGACAAAAGAAGGCAAGGTAAGAACTTCATTTGAGTTTCTTCTTTCTTGATAACGGTTTCAATGATTACCCTTTGTGACTGTTTGCTGCAAATTTTTCATTTTTTGTTGGTTTTTTGGCCGATGGTTCATTTTGATTTGACATGACGGGGTTGCTTTTTCATTGAATCTCAGTTGAACTTTTGAACATTTTTGTGCAAATTGTTGGAGTAAGTAAGGTTGAGCAATTGTATTTAAGAGATTGTCGTGCCATTTTTAGATTGACCTGCAACTAGTTCAATCCAGTGCAACTGGCTAATTAATGTTTCGATCATTTCCTAGAATATCATTAGCTACTTTGGTTTTCTTCTAGGATAGTAAATGGGAAAAGTAGTTGGTTAGGCTTTTGATTTTCCAGGCTGGTCATCGCCTGGGATCAAATGATTTGCTCATGGCTATGGGGTCTATCATTCTGTGCCTCGCTGAGTTATGTTCTCTTTAATACATGACAAGTTGTGTTTAGTGTACTCCTTTTATTACTGGATGATGTAGTTAATTTTATTAACTTACCAAATGTTGGAAAAGAAATTAATATTTATTAGAATCTCATGCTGTTCCATTGGGTTTGTCTCAAATGACACATGCTTGTGTGTGAACTGCGTTATGTCTATGGCATAAGATCACATGGATAATCACTCTAGGAGCCAAATATTATCCCTTTCTTGGACTCCAAAAGAATTTCCCTCTTCTCATGGTATAGTACCTGCAGTGGTGATGTGATCAATCTCTTCCTCATCATCTGAGTTTGAATAAGTTTGAAACTATGAAAAAGGAAATATAATGCTCAGCCTCTGCATGAGTTGGTCAATCCTCTACTTGGAGGAGTTGAAATTATGACAACAATAGACAACAAGGCATTTTGTGGGAATTCTGGCATGGTAAATATGAAATGATTGAACCATTAAGTCACATGTCCAGAACTGGCTAAATAACAATTGAAGTTTCTTTATTCAAAGTTTTGTTCCTTTATCTCATCGATCTTCATTTTGGTGCCACGTTGAATGAGGTAAGACTGGAAATTACTTTATGCTTTCCGTCATAACTGAAGAGACTGATTAATCGTTGCCAAATCTTATTCTCCTTCTAATGGACAGTTCAAGGTCCAGTATAATTGATTCTAGTTAGATTATATTACTAACATAGCATTCAGAGAAAGTAAATCTGTGATCCTTCTGTTGAAATTTCCCATACTATGTGTTAGTCTCGTGTAGTGCGATCCATTCCTGATGATAGCAAGTTAAATTTTCTTCAAATAATGCTTCCTTTTAGGTTGAAATTGCTCAGTAATATTACATCATATTGATCATACTAAAGATCCTAGTAGTGTAGAGATAGTGATATAAATGTGCAACCATCCCAGGCAATGGTAGAATGGTTACAGTACTCTTGATTTATATTTGTGCTTCCCTTCATTCATTTTTCAGATCATTTTCTGATGCTGCAATTTTTACTGAATAGGTTGTTCCACAATTATCCTCCACTACTGCTTTATCCGCAAGATCTAACCAAATTCTGAATTTTGCAAGATCCAATTCCACCATTGGGATTCATGGTAATTTGCAAGTTTCCCGCTTGCCTTCTGACTTGAAACACTTACATTGACGTAGAACACTCTGGTTAGATGTAGTAACTCGAAAGAAAATTAATTTTAATATTTTCCCTCTTCCTTGCCAAGATGAGAAATTAGTTGATGTATTCAGTTTCACATGTAGATGTCATGGCATGAGCAAGCATTGCCATCATGTCCATCATTGCTGGCACAAAATCAATTGCATGGTTAATTTCATAAACTTATTTATGTTTAGTTCTTCATTAAAATATTATTTAAAAAGCTATCAAGGGGATGATCACCATTGATTGGATGAATACTGTAGTCTCAACATTATGAGCAAAAGCTAAAAGGTTGTTTCGGAAACTTATTGTGGAACATATTTTTACCGAAAGTTACCCTTTGTGACCTTGCAAAAAGAGTGGGAAACCATTTGGCTTTGGGTTAGACTTGTGCTCCAAGTAACTCTTAATGAACTCATGAAGGCCTTTCTAGCGACAAGTCCATTAGTTGCATGGTAGAAAATCAATTGGTTAATTAATTATTGTTATGAATCCCCATTTCTTCTCTCTTTTTCAATTATTGTTGAGATTGAGGGTTGTTTGAGAATATTTCTGATGAAGTGTTGTATAAAAACATGGTATGCGTTCTAATGAGCATCCAACTCATCTTTTGGGTGGTTCGAGTGGAAAATTGTTTTATTAAGTTGATTAAGTATGGCAATCTGAGGGAGGGTCATTTTCTTCCTTATCAATTTCTTTTCTGTCTGTTGGATTAGGATTTTTTTTTTAACATGAAATGCACGTGATTGGGACTTGGCTGATGATGAAGAACAAAAAAATTTATTATCATATACAAGGATTGGCACAGTTTCTGTTTTTGAATAAGCCTTTTTATCAAATTCTTAATCCCTCTTCCATACCTCTCTTCTGATCTCAAACAATGTATTCCCCATTGTGCAGGTCAGTGTCCTCCCAGGAATTTTGATGTAATCATTAGTTACAAACAGGATGACACTCGCAATTTTGTGAGCCATCTCAAGGGTGCTCTTGAGCGGAGGGGGATCAGAACATTCGTTGATTATATCCTGGATGGAGGAGAAGAGATCCTGCCGGCTATTGAAGGAGTGATCGAGCAGTCGAACATCGCTGTTGTGGTTGTCTCTCAGAACTTCCATTCCTCACCGTGGTGCCTTAATGAGCTGGTGAAGATCCTTGAATGCCAAAAAAAGGAATGCCAGAAAAAGTGGGGTCTGATTGTATTGCCCATTTTCTGGGGCATTGATGCAAGAGAGCTGCGAGAGCAGTCCAGTCTTTTTGTGAAGAACATTGGCCAAGGCGAAGAGGGCTTCCAGCAGGAGAAGCCACACCAGGTCCGTAGGTGGAAAAAGGCTTTGTGAGCACTGGGCATGATCAATGGCTTTCCTGTTAGTGCTCGGTACTAAACCCTTTGCTTTCTAAGCTCTGTCTTCCTCTAAGTATACTTTTTTTGTGGATTGCTTAACAAAGTTACTTAGTTTGTGCATGAGAACACAAAACTTAGCCTGTTCTGGTCAGTAGGAACTAATAATTGGAAATGTGGAATCTCTTCACTTGGGCGTTGGTATATCTGCATCAGGCAACTTAATATGGTCATTTGCCACACTCTACTATCTAGCATACTAATTTTAGTTGGTGATACAAAGTAATATGATGATTATTGGGTTAAGCCCTTATCCATCTAGTTATAACTAAAGTCTTTATGTTCAAATGCTCTGTTGGTAGAAGGCATTAATCTATATCCAAATAAGACTAGGATGTTGGTTCTCACTCTAAGCCAATATATTCAGTGATTCACCATCAATCTAATACTTTTGTGAAGTTCTATACGATATAGACTTGAAGACACCAAAATACCACATCAGGAGTTGATTATATTTTTGTTCTTCTACAAGTGAAACCATCAATGAAGTGGACTTATGGTTGCTTCATCTAAATCATATTCTTGGAAATCTATGGTTGGAGGTATATTTTGTTATGTACTTATGAGTAATTAATATTTCGCTTTCATTGATGGTGTCCGAGCCATACTGCATCCATATTAGATTAAATGTATCTTTAGAATTTTACATTTGTTGTTCAAAGGTATAGAGACAAAAAGGAAAGTCATTAAATTTTCTGGTTTTTAGAAAAGTAAACTTTTGATCAAATTAATATGCATGTTGATCTTATTCCCCATCTCTAATTATTGAAGTTTCATGCATCTATTATCATGGTTATACCTTGTAACCTTGGGCTATTAGTCAGAGGTGAGTCATGGTTGTGCATATGCTAAACTGGGTTCTTTGTGAATCTTATTAGGGCTCTGATTCAATTTAGTATATGTACTAGATTCATGAAATACTTTATGAGGGGATTGCATTGTTATTATTGTGTGGGGCAAAGAAAAGATGAAGACAGACATGTGCCACTACTGGATTGGTGAAGAGGCGATAGAGATTCGAAACCTTGACATTTTTTGTCTTTGTTCACGTCAGAAATAACTTTGAGCACCAATTAAAATTTTTTTGACCCTCTTGATATTTTCTTCCTGTCGACTAGCACTTATGACTGGAATGACTGGACATGCCTTTTGGTGCTTACAGTTCGGATAAAACTGAAGCTGAATTGATCGAGGACCTTGCGGACAAAATCTCCGCCAAGCTGAGCCGTTCGGTGTGATGTTGCTTCCCGTCCAGCTGGGTTAGTCTCATCTCAAGTAGGAGACTACGATTATCTTAGTAAAATGATCAGCAACGTATGAAGTGAATGATCAGCAACGTATGAAGTGAGTTTTAGGGGTGATCGGGTCCAGAATGGGTAGTATCCAGATCTGGATCCTATACTTGACCCTGTTATAACCGATTCTTCTGTTTTGGACCATGTATCCTATCCTGTTTTATTAGACCTTGTTTTGGACCCGATCCTATTTTTCTGGTTTGGGAACAGGGTCAACCCTATTTTCATTGGAACATGTTTTGTAACCGTTTAATATCCTATATGGCTTCAACAAATATGAATCTAATATTAGTCTCATTTTTACAAATACTTCTAATATGACCTAATGCATTTACTTATGTGTATGCGACGGAGCTCTTATTAAGAGGACATTTTTTTTTAGTTGGACTTAGAATGCTTTAATTAGTGCTATAATAGTTAGTAGTATTTGTCCTGCGATTATAGTAATAGTTGAAAGTGAGACAATTAAAAAAGAAAAACAATATATGAGAACAGTTTTTTTTAACAATTCTTTCAAAACAATTCTCTCCTTAACTTGATTTAGAGAGAATCTTTCTTTTTTTAACATTTCTTCGAAGACAAAGAACTCAAAAGCATTATATAGAGAGACGATTTTATTTTTTTTAAATAGGATAAAAACCGGTTTCAAAACCGGTCTGGTTCTGGGTGGGTCTTTGCTTGGACCCTGTTCCCAGACCGGTTTCAACCGATTCCCAAAAATTGGAACTTGTTCCCGGACTGGTTTAACCGAGAACCGATTCCTGACCTTGTTTTTCGGGTGGTCCGGGCCGAGTTCCGGGTAAACCCGATCCAGTTGCACACCCCTAGTGAGTTTGTAGGAAGATTCAAAACGTGTATGAAAGGTGTGAAGTTTTGCAGGAAGGTCTTCCATGGCATGCCTGAGAGAGAAACTCTCTTAGTGTTTGTAAACGTGTCATGTAGTGTTGTTACATTATAGCATTTCGCATGTAGTGCCACATGATACAATTCCAATAGATGTGCAATCTTCATTTTTGGATATTCCATATAAGACAGTAAGCTTGTCCTTGCCCTGACCCTCTCTCTATACCTCTCCCATGAGGACATAGTCGCCATGGCCATGCCCATGAACTCCTTGATCGAGGTTGCCTGTTGCTGCCGTGACCTCTGCAGAGGCCCTCACCGAGGTCATCATGGCTAGAGAGAGAGAGATGACAAAAGGGCAGTAAAAGGCGATGGGAGGGTGGCTGGAGAAATGGCCAAATGGAGATCGACGGAGTTGGGTGGGATATTTAGTTGATGCTACGAATTTATGAGGGCCCTATCACAAAGAAAGGCGAGTTATCATTTCAGTGAGATTGACCGTGGAATTTGCAATTTCAAAAGTATGAGTTATGTAAGTGATAAAGCAAAGAAAATTAAGTGTAACATTTATTCTTTTTTCCCTTTGATTACATTTGTTTGAGTTAGCTAGGTGCTTTTATGCTTAATCTTGAAGAAAAAATAACTAAAGTCCAGAGACCCTTAGCCGATAGTCATCAGAAGAACAAACGATGAGTCATGCTTTTCTCCACCCCCAGTTCCTCCAATCATGTGTCTAATTGGCAGATTTTGGACATGGACATCACCCTTGCAACCCACCAATCAGAGGTATGTATGAAGAAGAATATAAATTATAACTCTTATCGAAAGAGTGGGGATACATCCTTCAACAAAATGGCATCCCTGTAATGAACAACAACGTTTGAGTGGTTCTTGATCATATCAGTTTCACAAAAAATAAAATAAAAAATAAAAAAAACTCAGAGTTTCTAATGAAGGATCAGTACAAGGTTTCTCCCGGTATAATCGTACATCACTTAAAAACGAATTCTAATTGATTGAATTTGAATAAATAATTCAATTGACTCAAATGTTTTATTTTGAATGATGTTATCGTTCAACAAAAAAAAATGATGTGCACTTAATGCCATAATTTTTACATTCACTCTTTTATCAGAAATGAATACTAATATAGACTTCCAAGTTTCTTTCATGATTGTGCAAATAACAAATAATAAGTAATTTTTTTCAATTCTCAATAATAGAATATTTTAGACATAAATTATTTTAGCCTCAATAGACTTGATCAATGGGTGGGCTATCGGCCAATCTAGGCTTTGGTTGAATTATTTAGGCCTTCATAATTTGACGTGTTTGTTTAGTTTTTGTAATATTTTGTAGACCACTACCAACTATTTTAAGATGAACACTCCCCCCTCATGCATAGGTGGTTTAATATTTAATTACTCTAACAGTTCCCTTTATGCGTAGGCTAGACTTTGGCTTAAGTTTAAAGTATGGAAATATATAATTGGGAGGCAAATAGGGGATTGAAAAGATTTAAATTTAGAATTTCCTACTCTGATATTATATGAGATTTTATAGAATTACTATTAATTATTCTAAAAATTTAAGTTATCAAATAAAAGCATAATTTAATATGTAATTACTTCAACAGCTTCATGTTGTTTAAAGCCGATGCTCATCTCTATACGATCCATGATTTGACACATTACCCATTGGATCTTGCGATATCTTTTCGTTTTTGGCAAAAAAAAAAAGGAAAAAGGAACCCATGATGGAACCCGTAAAGATGACTTCTTGCTTGTGCTACTGTTCCATATGCAGCTTTGACTTAGGGCGCGCAATGGTGTCCATGGACTTTCTTATGCTTTTGGGCTTCAGCTCCCTTTGGTGAATGCCTACTCATGTTAGGACCATTCGTGATCCTATGTCCATTATAGTCTTTCTCATTTACATAAATACCACCGGTCCAATCAAGATTGGGTGTAAAATCAAGCCGAATGGTTAACACATAGCCCAGCTCAAACTCGGCTGGACTTGCGAACGCTGGTGAAATAAGGGCGCCGCTAGGCTTCCCCACTTCACCAGACGCTCTGGCACAGCAGCCACCTCTCCCTCTACCATAATCGTCATACACTTTGGGTAAATAGTTATAAGTTGAAAAAGAAAGACATAATTTTACATATGGTACTATTGGATGCACGAAGCCTTTTTTTTTTTTTTTTACCAAGTAAAAAAGAAGAAAAAAAAAAAGCGCCACAATTTTGTGGTATGGTGTCATTGGCGGGACAATGGTTTTCTCTTTTGTTATCACACATCCGTCCCATATTTTGTGTAAATATTAATAAGTTAAAAAAAAAATGGCACATCTTTGTAGTGTGGGACTACTCGTTATGTTATGCTATGGTGCTGTAAAGAAAAGAAATCTACGGCGTTTTGCTATTGATAAAAACTGTCCCTAATAAATGCATGTAGATTGTCGTAAATCAAACTTGAAAGAGGTTTTGCATTTGTTAGAACGGACCATCATTAACCTAAGCAAGTCATTGTAATCAACTATTAGGGATTGCTTCAAGGCTACCCTTCTTACTTGGAAAAAAGGAAATGGGAAATTCAATTCCCCACCTTCTTAAGGAGCATTGGAGGGTATGTACATTAGGTTTCAAGTGTGGTATTTGACTCCCATATTTTGTAAAGAGCAAAGAGACTGAGAAAAATCTTAAAGTAAGTTAAGCATCAAAATAAGACAAAAAAAAATCATGGCAATAATGAAATAAATAACTTCAAAACAACTTGCTATTGCCATTGACAATTTGTAAAACTTGAATGTAAATATAAAAAGGAAGATTTCTGCAGGATTTGGCAATGGTTAACTTCGCCCCTCCTCGCACGTTTCGCGTGTAAATCCTGAGTCCACCACTTATCTTTGGTCTTCAGTCTTTCGAACTAGACTTAGAAACCCTCCCGAATTTATTTTAAGGAGAATTGATATATTATGTATTTCTGCGATCATTCATGAGTTCAAAACTTGGGTGGAAGCCTGTGGGTTGTGTAGGAATGCATCTAAATAACAACGTCAGCATCCAATGCACAAACACTACTTGTTGAATTTTTTATCTGACTTTTTAATTTATTTAATATAATCCATAAATTTTAATTTGCACATATTCATATATCTAGAGCTAGGGACTATATTGACCATGAATGAAAAGTTTAGAAATGAAATTGAACAGATTAAAAGTTTATGAACCACATTGTATATTGGACAAACATTCATGGATCATTTGTGTTATTTTCCCTTAAGCCCATTAGAAAGTGCCTATAATTCTTGCCATTGAGCTGCTTGTAATGCCCATACTTCTACTAAACCCAACAAGCCAATTGCCTTACCAATCCCTCAATAAGCCACTCGCATTTCACAGGATTGCTTAAGGAAGCCCCATCTGTAATCAAATTACACCATTTTTGCGATGGCGGTTTCCAACCGACTGAGATAATCTTATACTTTGTAATGGCTTGTGATGAGTTATTATAAATGTGGAATCAGTAGCCAAACTACTAGCCTTTTGCAGCAGGAAAATAAGTGGTAATTTTTTGTCATGGAAGATGAGTTAGTTCATTACGACTTTTTCCAAACTATCCAAGAAGCAGATCAAAGAGAATGTTCCAAAGAATATTGTGGGTCAACTTATTGTCGATTCGAATGCTAGTATTTATCCAATTTGTGACAGTGGAATTAATGAAATCGATGCTATGCAATGGATGGATAATCAATGAATCATTATGTCGGTGTGCAAAATGTGGATAGTAGTTTGGACACCCTCATAGACAGAGTCAATCAGTAGAAATCTTAAGGTTAATACTGGGAAAGATACTCTTTTGATGGGATACGGTTACAAGATAGTCAAAGGAAGCGCTTAATTCAATTATCAGATCTAATTTCCATGAATTATTGCAAAAAGAGATTTGGCATGTATGAGGATGCAATTAGGGCAGTGCGGTTTTGAAAACAGCAGATAGATTGAATTTTCCATGGGAGACAAAGAGTTAGGTTTGTCCGTCTGGGAGTAGCATGATATCCTCCCATAAGACGAAAGAAACCGTGTCCAGGTGCCAATTTCCATCGTTGTCCCAAACATCTTTGACAATTAGCACTTCTTCATTATGGCATAGGAGCCTTGGATAAGGTTGTGTTGACACCAAATTTTTTAATGACATGTTTAATCATTCATTAATTACATATAATATTAGAGATTAGTTTTTAACTCCTAAGTAAAAATAATTTTCATTAAATTGCATAACACATAGATATTAGGAGTGTTTGCATTAAAAGAAGGGATATATTTAATAGAAGTCCTAAAACTTGTCAGGATAATGCAATTGAATCATAAAACTTGCAAAAAATGCAATTAAGTTCTAAAACTTATTATGTTGATTCATTTGAGTTTTTCCGTTAACACCGTTAACTTAGACTAATAAAAAATGCTGACGTGGCATTTTAAAGTAATTTTTATTTTTCACATGGCCTTTTTTTATTCAATTCTTTTTAAATTAGATTGAAAAACAAAAGCAATTTTTTTTATTAAAAAACAAAACTGGAAAAAAAGTGGTGGAATTAAAAAGCAAAAAAATATTATTCAATTCTTTAGCTGCCATCGTCGCCCACACCAAAAGGGTTGGGGCTGGCCCTCATGGGGCACTAGTGACCATCACCCAATGAGGGGGAGTCCTTGCCAGCACTAGGTGAGGGCTGGCGACCCTTGCAACAAGCGTGGGGGCGCTCAGATTTGGGCACACCAGCCCTCACAAGGGGTCGGTGACCATCGCCCGCCCTGGGCATGGTGTTGCAGGTCCCCTATGAGGCTCGCCTAGGCCTGGCGATGGTTGTTGGCCCTTGCTTGGGGCCTGCGACACCTCACCTAGGATGGGCGATGGTCGCCAGCTCCTTGTGAGGGTTGACATGCCCAAATTTGGGCGCGCTCGCGCTTGCCACGAGGGTCACCGGCCCTCCCCTAGGCCTAGGCGAGGGCCGGCCACCCTCACCTAGGGCCGTCGGCACTGGCTCGGCAACGATGGCGGCTAAAGCCCTTGCCCTTCTCCCTTTGTTTTTTTGTTTTTTTTTTTTCTAGTTATTGTTTTTTAATAAAATTTTAGATTTTATTTTTCAATTTTTTAATTTAATTAAAATAAGATTGAATAAAATAACAATTAAAAATGCTAATGTGACATTAAAAAATAATTTTAAAATGCCACGTTAGCATTTTCTGTTAATCTAAATTGACGGTGTTAACAGAATGACTCAAATAAATAAACATGACAAGTTTTAGGATTTGATTATATTTTTTGTAAATTTTAGGACTTAATTGTATTATTTTGACAAATTTTAGGACTTCTGCTAAATATATCTCTTAAAAAAAAGAGAGAGAAAGCAGACCTAGTTTGGGCCGGCCCAGTCTCTTTCTTCCTCCTCTCTTTCCCACCTCAGCCAGCCCACTTTCCTTTTCTTCCCCTGTCCCGGCCCCTTATCGCTTCCTCCTCCTTCCCGTTGCTCGCGTTCTCTGCAACAGTACAGCCGAGACAGAGCAGGAGCAGAGCAAATCGTGCGGCGTGATTGCTGGGTCGGGGCCAGGCTGACAGGGCAGGGCAGCTGGCGGCGGCAGAGACCATGCGCGACTGCCGGTGGCCTTCAAAAGAGAGAGGAAGAGAGGCCGGAGGGGGATTGTTGGGAGAGACCACTGGGTCCGACAGCGAGAGAGAGGCCAAGAGAGAGATCGGGAGAGGAAGAGAGCGATAAGAAAGAGCCAAGAGTGAGAGGCTTCCTCTAGTAGCCATTGCACCTGGACCGCAGCCGACAACCCTCGCAGACACGTCACTTTCCCCACGGTAGGTCTCGGTTTGATTTTTTTTTTTTGATCTTTTCTTTCGGGCTGTGTCGATTTCCTTAGGATCTCGGCTCAGAGTTGCGCGAGGCGACAATCTATCGAGCTCGCCCCCATTTTCCATCCCCGAGCCGGGTAGGGAGCACTGCCGACCCCTTTTTCTCTGCCCTGTTTTGGGCCGTTTCAGCCTCGCCGGACTGGGATTCGTCGTGGTTCCTCTCACGCGAGTTCCGGTCCTGCCGGTTCTGTGCTCAGCCGTTTTTGGCTTGATTGTTGTGAATCTGAGTGCGAATCCGAGTCCCGAATGAGTCAGCGTTCAGCCTTTGGTTGATGCACCCCAACTGTTTGATGAAATGCCTGAACCATGGATTCGCATTACCTTCTTTGATTCTCGTTATGTCCTGAGCGTATTTTGGTCATTCGACATGGGTTTGTGAATTCTCATGCCGTTTTGATAACTCCTTGGGTGCGGAGCTTTGCAGGGCAATCGTGGAGACTCGCCTCTAATCCAGGCCTTCGTTGTTATGGCTGAAAGGGAGGGCGAGTGGCGTGGGTTCACCGGCCGACAAGGGAGGCCGAGCCATTGGTTATGGTTATTGGTCCAGGGGTCACACGCTGAAGATGGGCATTTCAGTGAGTTTGGGTTTTGTTCGAGTGATAAATGGGCTGGATTACGCCTTGGGGAACAGAGTGGGGCTCGCTTAGATTTAATGAACACGAGTCTAAATGGGCCTGTTTGAGTTTAAGGGCTGGTTTTACACGTGCTTTGGTTTTTAAGGAGCCTTTGGGCCGGCCGGACTAGGCTCAACACTAAGGGCCGGGGGCTTTGTGACCCGGACCGGATCCGGAGATCCGACCCGCGTCCTTATCATCGGATTAAAAAATAAAAATTTTGAAAAAAAAATCCCAAATTTTTTTTTACTTTTTTCTAAAATTAGTTGTGAGTAATATTTCTCTTAAAATGTGTGAAAATCCTAAAAAAAAATTGTGTTCAAAATCGAACAAGCTCTTAGGACTCTACAAAAGGGTTTGAAAAACAAATGTTATTGTTTATGCATTTCTATTTCGATTATCAGTTGATTGCACACTTTTTTGACATTTTAATTATGGTTTCCCTTTGGCCTAGTTAGGAATGACATTTTTCTTATTTCTCAGTGTTAGATTCTTGCTTTTCTTTGCAATTTATTTATTGCTTCATTGGTTATTTCAGTGATTGCATACCCACTGATTACCTCATATATTAGTAAATAGATTTAACATCAATCCAGGCTGGCTGACAAATATCTTATTTAATCGAATAAAAATTAGGTTTTTGAAAGGGCATTTATTGATTAATTATTGTAATCAAATCTCCGATTCTGAATTTTCTGTTATATAGGAAACGAGCTGTACTCTCATGCCTCACTTGGTTTCTAGCCAGTCTTAATAGGCTAATGAATACTATCCCAACATCATTCGATGTATGAGCTTGGAAGAGTTTGTAGCTAATTGAGAGCTTGAAAGCCCACCTTTTAAGCAATATCCTTAAATTCATGTCTTTGCCTCTTTGGGCGGAAAAGGTCGGTTGTGACAAGTTGGTTGAGGGGCTTCCTATGAAATTGTCTTTTCAAAAAGGAATTTGCATTGAAGATCATCCATTCGGTGCATCTTTGTAGCGTCCGAATCTGTCATGAAACTCCTCCAAATCAAGGCCAGCAAAGCAGTTTAAAGCTTACAAAAAATGGAGATTCGTCCGCCTTCACTTCCTTCTTTTCTCATTCTGCAGCAACTCGAGTTCGCAGTTTGGAAATGAGAAACCCAAAATTACTTCAGCGAGAGCAATCCAGCAAGGGAGGGAGAGGGAGAACGAGCGAGTGTCCAGCTGGAGAGTGAAACGGCGACGTTTGTATGGGGAAAGACGAATTATCTTGAATTTTGGATTCTCAATTTTAACAATATAAGCACGTGCAAGGGAGACGCTACTGCTTTATTTTGCAATTTTATCCCAAAAAATAATAAATTCATTTTGGCCAACCTACTGCTCTGATTAAGTAGTATACAAAGAAAAAAAAATTACACACCTGTATGTTTGCCAAAATATGAAGGATATATTAATGGAAGAAAGAGAAATACGAGTTATTTAAGGAAATATACTTGAATTAGTGTGGGTTAAGGAAAATCACCTTTATATGGAATCTCTATTTGAGAGATTTATTGAGTAAATACGATAATTCTATTGGCCTTTTCAACTACAATCTTGTCCGTTGTTTGACAAAACCCAACCATCATTTTTTAGCTAGTATGGGTATTTTCTGATAATTTTTTAGGAAGAAATTTTTTTTTTGGGTCAGATTTTAGGCAGAAGTTTGTAAATTTTATTTAATTTTGCTTTATTATATAAAATAAAGAGATCCTAAAAATTAATTGTTGAAAATTTATCAAGATCTACACAATTGTTATGCCCTCAATTAGTATATAAACTATTATATAAATAGATAAAGAAGATAAAAAAAAAAAACAGAATTAGATACCAAGCCTAGTTTGTGAATATCTTTTTCTTCTAATTTCAAAGTTTACGGAAGTTTGACTTTTACCCCCTTTGTGCGAAAATTTAAATGGAGGGAAATAGTTTCGGAAATATGAATTAGGTCATTCCAATTTATTCAGTGAAATATTTTGAATATTTTGAATTTGACGCGTCGAGAGTAGGAGTAGCGGGTGTCGACATTGTTTCTTTAATCCATTTATGTTGAGAGATAAATTAACTATGAATTAACTTGGAAATCATAGTGATAATGACAGAGCCCAATGATGACACTATAATGATTTTTGACACAAACTGTCCCCCCGTCACTTTTTTCTTTTTTCGAAACCCGTCGTCACTTCTTTCAGACATAATTTCCCCACAGACAGCTTTCGATCCTTCGACTCGCACACACGCACGCGCCCACCCACATGACTTCTGATTCCAGAAATGGTGGCACTTCAAAATCCTAGCACTGTAAGTCCCCCGGGTCCCCTTCGCCTTCTACAATCTCCGACGGACCACCCTATCATCGCCGCCCAGCACGAGGTCTGGGCCACCATCTCCGTTGCAGGTAGCGGTGGCTCGCTGGCGACTGCCCTTTTCTCGTATCCTTTGCTGCCGAGCCAATGGCTGATACCTGGTCTGAGTGACCGGCATTTGTGAGTGTCTGCTTACCAGTCCATTTTGCCGGTCGTCTCGCTCCTGCTGGTTGGAGAATGGTGGAATGAATTTTGAGTTCCAGAATGCCGTTGATTCTGTCAGTTCCCCTCCAGTGTTAAGATGGCGTGAATCAGATCATGAACTTCCAAGACACTGAATTGCGTTTGCTCGGAGGTCAAAGTTGCTTCGATTTGATGATTTGTCTGCCCCATTGGATGATTTTCTGTCTCCTGTAATTATGTGTCTCCCCTCTTTATCTTGCATATCATTATGTTTTATTGGAACAATTGCTTCTTAGTTTGCCGTGAGCATGATAACTGTAGTTATCATGGTTAGATAATCTTCTTTGTTTTTTTATTTTATTTTTTGTGGTATTGGATTAAATGAGAGACTTCTTGATTCCTTGTGATATCATAACTTATTCAGTCCAAAATGCGGGGTCATTGAATGAGTTGAGAAATTTGTAGCATCAATTCTCATTTATACAACCAAATATAAGAGAATTCAAAGAGAGAGTATGAATACCATCCACTGTTTACGATGCAAAATAATCATTCGTTTCGTTCTTGAATGAGACTTGCTCTTGAATTGCCGCTTGCCATGCGTCGTTGCTCCTTTCGCTTTGTGATAAAAGCAAAAGAAACTAGAGTTGAGTGAATTTTTAATCATTAGTTCATTAGTCCTATATCACTTAAACGAAGGACAAACTCACATCAGTACAATTCCTTCACAGTTCAAGAGTTCTAATTGTTGGACTGGGTTAAGAACATTAGATATCCCTATAGTATAATGCCATCAGGCTCGTCCAACATACATACCCACATCAATCAAAATTGTAGCTTGATCATTAATTTTAGTGGACAAAACTCATCTCTGGTTAGTAAATGTTTCTTTAGAATTCTGCATTTGTTGTTCATAGGTGTAGAGACAAAAAGGAGTGATTAAATCTCCTCTCTCTTTGGCTCATACTTCTCTTAAAATGCTTAGGTATGCTTGTTGATTGATGATGCGCGACCACACCAAACATACAAATCAAAAACCACCCTTTCCTAGCAATTGTCAGATAATTATCCACATACGAGATGGCAAGATTAATCACCGCTAAGCCAATCCGAGGGGAAAAGGAACATTGGCTGCACACGGGTGTCATCAAAGCTTCATGGCAACAAAAAATATCAGTAAAGGAAAACTGACCAAGATCAATTCAATACATTTTAAAAAGCACGCAATACCCTGCATCAATTGAAATGACCACTCAAGCCATCACAATGTCATATTTGACTAGTGCATGTAACATTTTTTTTTTTTTGGTCATAAAAGGATTTTCATTACTAACGTCGCGATTGATTACAACTCAAATGGAAGTCAAGGCATAAAATAGATAATAGGGCTTGCGGGGGGCGAGACACCTAATTCGGCGTGAGGGTACCATTGAGGTAGGCTTTTGCCACCCAATTAGCCACTGTGTTGTTACTTCTGGGCTCATACATCAGCTGGATTCCTTGCATCTGGCCCAGCAAATTACAGCAGTCTTGGACCAGCGCCTTCACAGCCCACGATGGCTCCTCCAAGCCCAGGACCGACCGAACAGCTGCTGAGTTATCAGCAGAGATGACCACGTGCGGAATTGAACTGAAGACTTTTGCTGCACTTTGAGTTCCAGTTCTGTTTTCGTGTATCCATCGCAAGGCAGCCCGCAAAGCTAGGGTTTCGGCAACAAGGGGTGAGGGAGCGTGGATGGAGCTCGAGAAGCCGGCAATCATAGTGCCTTTGTCATCTCTACAAACCCCGGCGATCGCTCCCTCCTTCGAAGAACTCCTCCAAGCGGCGTCGATATTGATTTTGACGGAACCCACTTCCGGCGGTGCCCAGGTCTCCAGTTGAGGTACGGGTGTGCTTTTGTCTTGGTTACTCCATTTCTCAGTTAATCGGTGCTGCAATACGGCTTCTTCAACTGTTTTCAGTGGGTTTGGTGGCTGGTCAGCAAAGGTTGTTCTATTTCTGGACTTCCAAATGCTCCGTAAAAGAGTTACGAAGAGGGCTTTTGTCTTGGACGATCCATGTGAGGTAAAAAATTGGCTGATTTCTTTGTCAACTCTTGTTATGCTGGTCGGGTTGGTGTTGAGAGCTAATCCCAAGGCTGTCCAAACTTGTTTTGTCCAGGAGCACAGGAAGAACAGGTGTTCTGATGATTCGGGGGCTGATTTGCACACCAGGAATGTCGGCTCAGGTACTACTTTCCTCCTGTAGAGATTAATTTTTGTAGGAAGTGCCTCTTGACAGATACTCCATAGAAAAAACCTGATTTTGTGGGATACACGTAAATTCCAGATTTCACTCCATAGGCGCTTAGGATTCTGATATGAAGTTGATGGTTGGGAAACAGAGTGTAAGTTGTTCTGTGCTCTTAGTCTGTTGTAGCCACTCTTCACTTGGTATGCCCCCAATTTATTTGCTATCCATAGTAATTTATCGGGGCCAGGATTTATACTGAGAGGCGTAGCAAGAATTTCCTCCACAACATTATCACAAAATGTTTCCTTCAGTAGGTCTGTGTTCCACACCCTAGCTTCCTGATGGATGAAATCAACCACGAATTGTGGCTCGTTTAGATTAGCAGGGCCACCAATTTTCTCGGAAATCAGCCATCGGTCCTCTCTAACTCGTATGCTTTCCCCGCTCCCCGCTCCCCACTTCCTATTTCGTCTCCAATTCAATTGCATCTCTTCCTAGTAAAACACTTTGCCAACCCCAGGATGGTCAAAGTCCTCTTTTTGCATTCCATATGTTACCACAAGGGAAGTAGAGACCTTGGAAGAGTTTATACCATAAAGTCTCTTTTGCTGTACTTAGTCTCCATGCTTGTTTCCCCAAAAGAGCTTTATTAAAGTCCATCAAATCTCTGAAACCCAATCCTCCCTTGTCTTTTCTTTCCTTTAGCAAATCCCAATTCTTCCAATGAATGCCTCTTCTATGCATATTCTGCTTCCACAAAAAAACTGCGATTTTCTTTTCAATTGCTTTGCAAATGGAAACAGGGATTTTAAACATCAACATAGCATATTGTGGAATTGCCTAAATGATTGATTTGAGTAAAACCTCTTTCCCAGCTTTTGAGATAAGGTTTTCTTTCCAACCCTCTAATTTCTTATCCACCTTTGCCAGCACCCATGAGAACATTTCCTTTTTTGTGTTACCCCATTCCGAGGGTATCCCCAAATATTTCCCTGTTTTCTCCATAATTGGCACCCGTAACTCAGCTGCAAGATTAGCTTGTAGACCTTGTGGGCAACCTTTCCCAAAGAAAATTCCTGATTTGTTTAGGTTTATGGCCTGTCCTGACGCGTAACAATATTGATTAAGGCCATTAGACAGGTTTTGGGCTTCTTTAATGCTGCCTTCTAGGAAGAAAATTGCATCATCTGCAAATAGAAGATGAGATAGAGTAGGACAATGAGGGTTGAGCTTTATGCCTTTAATAGAGCCCTCCAAAACAGCTTTTGTAATAAGTGTAGACAATGCATTGGCCATGATAATAAACAAATAGGGGGATAAAGGGTCACCTTGTCTAATCCCTCGAATGGCTGAAATTGTTTTGTGGCTTCACCATTAACTCTCACGCTAAAGGATACAGGAGATATGCACCATTTAATGAGAGAAACCCATTTTTCACAGAACCCAATGCGGAGCATGTAATCCCCTAGGAAGTCCCATTCCACTCTACCATAAGCTTTTTGCATGTCTAAATTTAGCACCGCTTGGAATCTCTTTTTCCTTTTTTGAACCCTTAGCTGGGGGAGCACCTCTTGCATTATGAAAATATTATATTGAATTTGCCGACCACCTATAAAGGCACTTTGTTCTAGGATGAGGAGTTGTGAAAGCCATGGTTTTAATCTATTTGCCAGCACTTTCGCTATGATTTTGTAGTTAAAATTGCACAGGCTAATGGGTCTAAACTGGGAGATATGTTCAGGATTAGGCACTTTGGGGATGAGGGTGAGCTGTGTTTTGTTTAAATCAAGGTTAAAAGTGCCTGAGTCAAAGAAAGCCTGTACCATTTTGAAGATATCCTCTTGAATTACCGGCCAAGTGCTGTGATAGAATAACCCGTTTAGTCCATCCGGCCCGGGCGCCTTAGTAGGTCCCATTTGAAATACCATAACTTGCACTTCTTCCTTAGTTAGGGGCTTCACCAAGGCTGCATTAATATCTTCAGTGACAATATGAGGACAGTTTTCCAGAATTGGGCCATAGTTTCTCTCCCCTACCGACGAGTACAAAGACTTATAAAAGGTAGAGATGTGGTTTTTAAGAACAGTGGGATCTTGGCTCCAGTTCTGATCATCAATTCTTAAAATAGAGATTCTGTTTCGGATTCTCCTTTGAATCGTAGTAGCGTGGAAGAACTTAGTGTTTCTATCCCCCAATTTCAACCAATTAACTCTAGACCTCATACTACAATATATTTCCTCTTGTCTCAATAGGTCGTCGATTTGCCCCACAAGTTGCCTATATTCCTCCCCTATTGATGCCTCATCATCAGAATTAGTCAGGATAATTAATTTCTTCTGTAATGCATCAATTTGCCGAAAACCATGTTTAAAAGTCTTGCTGCTCCAGCACCTAAGCACCTGAATGACATTTTTAAACTTGTCAATAATATCTCCTGTATTTCCAGCCCCATCTTCCCAGGCTTTTCTAACCACTTTTGAATAATCTGGCTTATCTAGCCAAAACGCTTCAAATTTAAAAGATTTTTGTCTGTAGGGAGAATTAGGATGCAGTGAGAGGAGGATCGGGCTATGATTAGACACTATCGCAAGAAGAGCGTATATTTCAGCGTTTGGGAAAGCGGTTCTCCATTCCAGGTTATAGAAAGCCCTATCAAGTCTTTTTTTCACAAGCTGATCTCCTTCTCTTCTATTAGTCCATGTATATGTACAGCCCTTACTTTCCATATTGATTAGAGCACAGGTGTCCACAAACTCCCTGAATGCTACCATCCGATACTTGTCTGCCTCTCTCATGCCATATTTCTCCCAATGGTATAAGATTTCATTAAAGTCGCCCATGCATAGCCACGGAAAAGAATTAGGATGGTTGTAAGACCTTAATGTTTGCCAGAGAGCAAGTCTATCCTGAAAGACATTTGGTGCATGTAAAAAGGCTATTCTCATAAGAAAATTGCTACCTTGTTCTCTACATAGCACTCCCCTCCACTAGGGGTGTGCAACCGGACCGGGTTGACCCGGGAACCGGACCGGACCACCCGGAAAAACCGGTTCCCAGTGGAACCGGTCCGAGAACCGGTTCCAGCTTGTGGGAACCGGTTCCACAGGGAAACCCACCCGGCCCGGACCGGTTTTTTTATTAAAAAAAGAAAGAATGGAATCTGCAGCCCTAGCATCTTCTCCCCATCGCTGCTCTCCTCCCTCCCTCGCTGCTCTCTCGCTGCTCTTCTCCCTCGCTTCTCCCTCACTGCTCTCTCGCTGCTCTTCTCCCTCACTTCTCCTTCGCTCTCTCAAGCAGCTTTTCTCCCTCGCTGCTCCCTTGCTGCTCGCTATTTCTCTCTAGATCTACGCTCCGCCGCTGCTCAACCGACGAGGCGACGATTACTGGTCGCTTTTTCTCCTCCAAGTCCCGGCGACGAGTGCTGGGTCCGCGAAAGATTGGACGATTGCTGCTCAGTTCTCACTTCTTCTCCTCGAAGCGAGTACCGCTGCTTGTCAAGGTAATCGATTTTTTCCCTCTCTCCCTCTCCCTCTCCCTCTATGTCCTTGTGTTGTGTGTGTGTTTGTGTCCACGACGCACCTACCAAACCTGATCGGGAAGGTGGTTGATCTCCCTACCCGACGTTGGTCTGAGTACAATGCGGATCTTCTGCTTTTTCCTAGGTCCTTCTTGGTTCTGCTTTGTTATGTGCTGGAGATACGAAAACGGGGTGGCACTAAATAGTTGCTTGCTTCAATTTCTTCTGCTAATTCTTTGTAGTACAGATTTATCTTATATTACAGTTGTCAATATTACCTCTGTTAAGCATTCTAAGCTCATGTGATATCACCCTGGCACTAGATTGTTGTTTGTTTGAAGTTCTTTACATTGATTGTCAACTATATATTTCTATTTTCAATTCCACAAACAGCTGTTTCAGTATTATATTGTCCAAATACAGGGTGCTAATAATATACGAAGATGGTCTTTTTGTATTGTGGGAAATACAAGAAAGCAAATCAATTTTCAAAGGTGGAAATGCATTGCAGTCAGCACATAATGAAAGAAAGAAAGTGACATCCGCCTGCTGGGCATGCCCTTTGGGGAGTAAAGCTGTTATTGGATATAGCACTGGGGATATCTTCATTTGGAGTGTTCCGATCCCAAATGGAAAAAGTGAATTAGTGCCAGATATATGATGAAAACAGGGTCGGGTACAAATTATGATGATTATGTTATTGTTTTCTCGTGAATTAATGTAAAATTTGAAATTGTATAGGATATCAAGTGGTTAAAAAACAGGTTCTAATAAAAACAAGGTAGACCCTGTTCCCGGACCGGAAAAACAGGGTCGGGTCCAAAATAGGGTCCAATGAAAACAGGGTCGGGTACAGGGTCCAAAAAATGGGAACCGGTTATAACAGGATTGGGTACAGGGTCGAGGTCTGGACCCTACCCACCCTGGACCCGATCACCCCTACCATCCACATCCTTGAGCTGGCTTCTACCTCTATTGATACCTCCTCACCCCATAATAGTGCCAATCTACCCGCTATACCAACTGGATCGATAGTCTTGAAATATTTAAATTGAAGACGCTTAGCTAATCGCTGAATCACCTCCTCTTTGTTTTTGGTTTCCGTGAGGAAAACCAAACTGGGCTTTTCCCGAGCCACTAAGGCTCGGAGGTGCTGGACTGTCAAGGGGTTACCCAGCCCTTGATAGTTCCAGCTTATGATTTTCATGTCTTCCTTGGTGGCTTATTAGGGCTAGCCACCAAAGCTCGGGTATACTCCCCTTCCCACATCTGGATTGGCGTTTCTAACAGGTGCCCTTCATCAATAATACAATCTTGGTTGCCTCTTATAGCATACGGGTTGAACTTTTTCTGTTTTTTAGTCACTGGCAATTTCATTGAAGCTTTGCCTTTTTTGCTAAGGTTCAGGTTGTGGTGCTGGTCAGTATCAGATAACAACAGCTTCTGAGTGTGCTGGGCGTTTGTTCCTCTTACGGGGGAGGTAGGGGTCATTATATTTTCTTCCTGCATTGCTGGATTATGAAGTGTTGACACTTAAATTTTGGCGATTTGTTTTAGCATTTATTAACTACATTGGAAAATTAGAGATTAGTTTCTAATCTCTTAACAAAAATTTTTTTCATTAAAATTACATTGCATATAGACATTAGGAGCATTTGTATCACTAGTTTTAAAATTAATTAAATAAAAAAAATCAAATTAAAAAAAAAAGGGTGGGTCCGGGCCAAGGTTGGGCCTACCCGGCCCCTTTTTCCTTCTTCTTTTCATCCCCGCATGGGCTCGGCCCACCTTCCTCTCCCCTTGCCTTGGCCTGGCCCTCTCGACCTTCTTCTTGCTCGTTTCTTCTCCACGCACAAGAACCTGCAGAAGAAAAATAAAAAAAGCGGCAGCAGCAGGTCAGCAGGCGGGAGCAGCAGCAAAGCAACAGCAGGAAGTCAGCAGAGGGGGCAGTAGCAAAGCAACGGCAGGAAGTCAGCAGAAGGAAGGCAGCAGCAGCATGTCAGCGGAAGCAAGGGAAACCAGTGGAGAGACGGAAGAAAACAGAAGAAACTAGAGAGAAAGAGAACTTGAGCAAGAGAGAGAGCTCGAGGGACCAAGGAGCAAAAACTGAGACAACAGAAAAGAAGAGAGAGAGGTTCACGAAGCAGAAACCCGAGAGAGAAAAGAGAGCAAGAGAAAGCCGGGTGGGACGCTAAAAAAACACCAGATCTGAAAAAAAGGAGATCTGAGGGTGAGAGGACGCGAGGAGAGAACCCGAGAGAGAACAAAGGGAGAGCAGAGAGAAACCGGGGGGGAGAACGGACAGGGAGCCCGACGGAGGAGAGCGAGAAAGAAAAAAAAAAACGAGAGATCGAGAGAAGAGGACCCGAGAGAGAGGACTCCGAGAGACCGAGAGGGGGAAGCTTGAGTACGAGTGGGAGCGAGGCCGGAGAGTGAGAGAGAAGTTCCCACGGCCATCGCGTCTCAAACGCGACCGACGAGCCACCGACGTGCCTTCTTCCACTTCGCCACAGCTCCTGGACCCGGGAGAAAGATTCCGAGAAGGAGACGGAGCTCGAGAGGAGAGTTCCGAACGACAAAGAGAGGGAGTCTTAGTGGTGCACTGACCCGTTTGACGATCTCCCCGGCGATGTCCTCAAGCTGACCAGGTAAGTTCAGTTCCGTCCTTGCCTTCGCTTTAGACGCATCGGGCCGGAGCTCGCGGCCGTCCGGCTCGCTCAAGCTCCGGCCCTCGTTGCCCTTAAATTTTGTTCCTATAATCTTTGTATATCGTGTTCGAGACCCCCCAAGGCACGTTCGAGGCTCGGTTGAGCCGGAAACCTTAGGATTCGGCAGCGCACCCCAACTGTTCGACAAAATGCCTCCCAGAGATCCGAAAAGTCAGTCCATGTCCTAGCTTAGAATCGATCTGTGCTTGCATACGTAGCTGCTGAATCGTGTTCTTGTTTGCGTAGTCATTGTGTTTCGGCGTGGTCTTCGTGAAATAATCGTGCGTCGTCGGGAGAGCGAGGGTTTTCTTTGTTCCGGTGAACAGATTATCGGTCGCTGGAATAGGTGGTCGGATTTAGTTGGCGCCGGTCGGAGTGAGTGACTAACGCATGGGGGCGGTTCAGCAATTGCAGGAAGAAGCACGGTTCGGTAAAAATAAAAAATAAAAAAGGAAAGAAAGAAGAAGTTGCAGAGGAGAAGATGGGGAAGCGTCGGGCGTGCATGGAGATGCATGGGGGAAGAAACCTGCAGGGAAGAAGACCAAAAAAGAAAAAGAAAAAAAAAAAAAGAGAAAAAAAAAAAGAAAACATTAAAAAAGGGGAAAAGGGGAAAAAGAAATAAAAAATAGAAAAACAAAGCATTAAAAAAGGGGAAAAGGGGAAAAAGAAATAAAAAATAGAAAAACAAAGAAAAAAAAAGAAAAGGCCGAAAATAAAAAATAGAGGATGGGCTTCGCCGTGGGCCTGCTTCAGTTGGGTTGAGTTTGGCCATGGGCCGGTTTTCTTAGTTGGGCTAGAAAAAATTAGAAATCAAAATTGGGCTTTTTTTTAAGAAATTCCTGTGGGCCCTTTTGTTTTTTTTTTTAGTGGGCTTAAGGCCGGTCCGGGTCCTTTAGCCCAACCCGGACCGGCAGGGTCCGAATCGGGTCTGTAGGGCCGGGTTTCCTGACCCGGTCCGGATCATTTCCTTTAAAAAAAAAATCCAAAAAAAATCATAAATTCATAAAATCATAAAAAACATAAAAAATATTAAAAAATCATAAAAAATTCAGAAAATTCAGAAAATTCATGGAAAATTCAGAAACCTGAAAAATCATAAAAAAAAATTAAAAAAAATAAAAAAATATTTTTTTTTAATTAAAAAAAAACCAGAAAAGATTAAAATATTGAAAATTCCAAAAAAATTCAAAAATCCCAAAAACTCCTAGTTTGTTTTAGAGTTTCCCAAAAAGCTCTAAAATAATTCTTGGACCATTTTCTCTTTAAAAAAGTGTTGGAAAATCATCGGCCTAAGATTGTGCTTAAAATCGAACAAGCCTTCCTAGCTTCACCTTAGGGTTTTAATTATCCTCGGACACAATTGTCCTTGGATGCACGCTTATGATGCGATGATTATGGTTTCCTCCTTAGTTTAATTAGGATTGTCATTTATTTATCTCCTAATGCTATGTGTTTATTTTTTTCTGCAATTTATTTAATGCTTTCTTGAATTGCTGATTGTCATATTTTGATGATTGCGCACCCGCATGATCACCTCATATGTTAGTGGTTAATTCTAAAATCAATCCGAACTGCCTGACAAAAGTCTTTTGAAATGAACAAGATTAGGTACCGAAAGGGCACTAATTGGTTAATTAGTGTAATCAAGTCCCCGACCCTAGAATCTCTGGTTGCGTAGAAAGTGAGGCACACTCCCATGCCTCGCTTGGTTTCTAGCCGACCCCAATAGACTAGTGGCGACTCCTCATTTGAAGATTTTCATGAACACCCAACGTCACGCGGGGTATGGGCTTGGGAGAGCCTATGTCTAATGAGGGTCTTGGACCTGCCCTATGGACAATACCCGTAAACCTATTTATTTATTCAGATGTTCCTTTCCCCATCGGGGACGGAAAAAATAGGTCGCGACATGAAGTACAATCGCTGTCTCATTGGGTGTCTCCGTGGCTGTGTTTGTGTTTGTTGCTGCCGTGCAAATGGGGGTCTCGGTTACCATTTCTTCATCGTCTTGAGCTGCCTCAAGTTCCCCGAAATTTTTTTTCTAGCACGGACTTGACTCTTTCACCTCAACTTTGAGCCATGAACCAAACTTAGGAGGAGATCTTGAATCTTCATAGGGGAATATAGGACAAGCAGTTGCATAATGACCCATACACCCACATGAATAGCAGTAATGAGGTAATCTTTCATACTTGAAGTCAATCCACCATTTCATCCCTCCTAAGTCAATGACCGTTCCAGTTTTAAGGGGTTTATGCAGGGATAGAACCACTTTAGCTCTGCCCATTTTGCTCGAACTGTTATATTTTGCTTCGATCTTAATTTTCTATACTCTGCCAAGTTTTCCTGCTATTTTCCTAATAGCTTCTTCAGTAATTGCAGCTCAAGGGAGACCAACTAAATGAACCCAGACAGCATACTGGGAAAAATCATAGTAATGTTCTGGTATGTTGGGGTCCCCCTCTTTCAGGATCAGCAAATTACTCGCAAAGGACCATGGGCCAGTTTCTAGTACTCTCTCCTTCTCTTCAACAGAGTTAAAGGTAAATAAGAAGAAACCCCGCTCTATCATGTCGCATTTTACTGACTCAATTCTCCAGGCTCTCTTCATGGTACTCAGAAAAGCTGGAAAATTAATGTTAGGTTTAGATAGTAGTTTACCATATAGAAGAAGCTTACTTTCCTGATGAATCGATTCAGAGATAATTGCATTCAGCTCCGTAATGTCATCTTCGGCCCATAAATCCCCCATTCTTATACACAGAGTGGCCATACGCAGTTGATTTTCCTGTTCGTCCTCCATATGCTCAGCTTGGATGACTGGGCAATATGGGTTCTCAGGTAGGGTAGAGATCAAGTGGGTGGGTATGTGGTATTTTCGAATTTAGAATGAAGGGAGTTCGGTGGGGGGTCAGATGGGTCAATGTTCTGGTGGGGGTAATTATTTCCGAAATTGCAGGTTTAAGAGATGTGGTCAACGGTTGGGAAACAGGGAGATTAATCCGGTGGGTGTTGAAGGTTATTTACCATGGTATCTTCCTAGCGGTGAAAGACTAGGGAATAAAAGAAGAATATGAGAGAAGGAAGGGGGAGCATCACTTGTTACTTCATCTGCTGAGAAGAATCTGCCATGGAATACTGCTGTGATGTGTAGTGAAAGGACATTAGGGTTTCAGCTATCATCGGTTGGGATAGGGGAAAACTCACCCATGGTGAGAGCAATCTTTGACATATCGTGGAGTTGCTTATGAGTTAACAAAAAGAACCATCCACAATATTTCATATGGACTGTATCATTGGAGCGAATGAGAAAAGAATGGTAGCAAAGGAACGCATTGTCTATCTAAAAGTCTTATCAGATATGATGGAGGCTTGGTCCACTCAGATGAGGATGCCAATTCATAATAACTCACAAGAATAGTAAAGCAATTTACCCTACTCAGACAAATTTATGGAATGTGGACAATCCATCATGACATTTTGAGACACAGAAGCGTGAAATCAAATTAAAGGATTTCTTTACATAGAAACACTCATTTCTCCTAACCATCACCGGCGCTCTGTTTGCTAGATTGCATATCCTGAGTAGTTGCCACAGTTCCTTCTCATTCTCTTTGGCTTCTACTTCTTCCACAGGCTTAGGTTTGCTGGTATGTTACCGATACATGACCCCGCCAACCTTACAAATCAATAGCCCCATTGTTCCAAGTAGTTTCAAACGCTTGCCCAGATAACATAGATTAGTTTCAATTGTCAATAGTTTATTTACTATGCCAGGCATTGTAAATCCAATGGTAGTTTCCCTCCTACAGGAGAACACAGAGGATGATATTGCTAGACCAAATATGCACGATAGTCCCCACTTTAAAACTTCAGAGGAAATAATCGAATAGCCTCAAGAATATTGTACAACACAAGACCCTATGTATTTAGTCCGATGTCATGACCACATGCTTGATGTATGCAAATCTAAGCACTGGCCACGAGAAAAGCTAGAGCCCAGCTGTATGCCATGAATGCAAACTGATAATCTGTAAGCACATGAAGCACAGTTCGACCAGATATGGTGGCCTATGAGAGCCATCTTTTCATTGAAGGCCACGGTTGATGCAAGAAAAGAGTCTCCTATGGCAACAAACACGGGAACTACAAAGCGGCAGATGATGAATGTATCCCATTGGAATGGGGAGGAGCTCACTACAGCAGGTCGATTGTGCTGTATGAGCTTCAACTGACCACAGATTAATACACCGGCGGCACTTGTTAAGTACTGCAAAGCATTCAGAGCACTAGGGTAAATGAACTTCATGGCTGCCCATTTGTTGATGATTAAGAGCAATGATGCTGAGATGTAGTATCCAGCAACTATGACACGAATTGAGGCTTGGTGAAGCAAAGCACTGTAACGAGGAGAGGCTTCAGTATGAATTTGAGCCTCATCAAGCTTGCCTTTGGATTTTCCAAATCTTTATCAATAGACATCCTGTGGAAAAGGAAAAAAATCAAAATTCTATTTTTCCCCATAAGTAAACGCTCTCTCCAATTGCATAGCCAAAGATAAAATAGATACAGCCAGCCTGGTCATATATTAGCAACTTACAAAATATACAGTAACATCCTTAAAAGAAAAAAGAAAAAAGATGCTTAGAGGACACGCTATTGCATATACTGTGCATAAATTATGTAATCACACAGTTTCAAATAAGACAGCAATACAGTTAAAATCACATGACCGAATAAAATAGATATAATTAATATCCAATCCAAATTGAGTTTTCTTATCTGCTTTTCTCTTAGGCGTTTGGTTGACTAAGAATGAAGCAATCGGGGCACGGTACAAGGAATCAGAATATTCCCTACAATCCAAGCCTTGGTTGAGAATCCATGAATTACTTGCCCTTCTTAATTAACTCAATCTCCTTCCTTTCCCTACTCACCTCCCTGATTGTAATGAAAGCGCGATAACCGAGAAGTTTCCGTTCGCGTTCCAGTTAGTTCAAATCAACCATAAGTGGTCAAGAAAAGAATGAACACAATTCCTATTCCTCTATCCCCAATAACCAGCAAGCCCTTAGGGAATTTGGCTTTGGGTGAGGCCATAGAACCAAATTGATTAGTGAAAACTCTTTTTAAATGAATTTAACTTGCAGGTTAAAAATTCAAAATATAAGTCATGAATTGGTGGGCTTAAGAGAGCTCGAGCTAAGCCCCAAAGCATTAGCTGAGCCATTAGCCTTTGGGATGCGAAAAAGAGGTTGCAACACTAATCTCATGTCCCCCAATTGATCGTGCATCCAAAACTCATCTTCGGTTACAAAAGCAACCTGGCAAGAGGCGGCATTCCTTCTTTATTTTGGTACCATGTCAATTCAAAAAGCATAGGGCAGTATCACTAATGATATGTAACACAAGATGGGTCAGTGCTGGTCTAAAGACCTCCATATGACACCTGGGCACAATAATATGCAAATTGATACCTTTTGAACACCAAAGAACTACTCAAAAAAGGTTCAGAAAATCTTATGCAAATGCAGGAAATTCGATCATGATAAATAAGCTATTGAAATTGGTTCCGCCAAATCAATTTCTCAGCTGGTGAAAATCAACGTGTTTTTTTCTCTGCCCCTCCAGTGGCAGCTCTCTCCCTATCCCTCCAGTGGCAGTTCTTCCACCTAAACCCTAACCGAACCTCTAAACCCCAATGCATCCACTATATCATCTTCCCCTCGACTAGGTGAGGCACCAGCCTTCGCCTCCTTAAGCTTCCTATGCTTCCTCGAAACCCAGGAAGGAGTGGGTGATTCTAATAGTGAAGAAGCGAAAATGTGGAGATCGATGCTGACCCAGTGCCCAAGTTTTCTGTATCTCAACTAAAATGATAGAGAAGGTATGACGATTCCTTGTTTTTTCAGATTCCACAGTATCTGATAAGTTAGGGTTCCCTTCACTCCAACATAGTAGAACCCTAGCCCCAAAAACTCCCATCCATAGTCGCTGTCTGAAACACCAAATCTTTGGTTAGAATCACCCCCACAAAGACTGAATATTAAGGTCAGATGGAAAAAGAGGACGAGAATAACCTCAAATTGCTCGCCCTGTGTAAAAGAATGGGTAGATTATGGTCTGAGGAAGACATCACAGAACTGTCTGGAAGCATCCCGGAGAAAGTGTAGCATGAGAGTGCCCTCATCCTATATGGTAAATTATTTTCCAAGCCGAGTGTCAACTTCCAAGCATTTACTACAACAATGAGAAGAGTATGGAAATTAGACACAGTCAAATATGAAATGATAGAGCCAGGCTTCTTTATGTTTCTATTTGAGTCTGCAAACGACAAAAAAAGGATGCTAGACACAGGCCCGTGGTCCTTTGCTAGTAATTTACTGGTGTTGCAAGAAGGTGATCCTACAATTCCAGAACATTGTTATGAGTTCACGCATTATTCGATTTGGGTGCATCTAGTTGGCCTCCCAAGAGCAAGACTCACTGAAGAGGCGATTAAATGTATCGCCTCCAAACTAGGAAGAGTGGAGGAAATCAAAATAGATGTAAGAAATAATAGTTCCAGCAAAGTTGGAAAAGTGAAAGTGAGATTGAACCTCACAAACCCCCTAAAAACTGGAACAATCATCAACTTGGATGGCAGAAAATGGTGGATAAATTTCAAATATGAACGATTACCACACTTTTGCTACTCATGTGGATGCATAGGCCATTATGCGAACTCTTGCCCAAAAATCCCGTATGAAGAAACAAAATTGCTAAATGACAAACCTGGGAATTATGGATTATGGCTAAAGGCTGAGGTGAAAGATTACAGCCCTTGCTGGAAAAATTTTTTTGGTGACATTCATCCATCTCCTGAGGAAAGAGAGCCTGAACCTGCAACACAAATCCTCCCTGAGGACATGGCTATACAGCAAACACCAGAAAATAATGAGCATGCTCTAGTCTTATACAACTCCATGGGTCAAAGATGTTTTCCAGACACCCCATCCACAGACCCTCGAGCCATTGATAAAGGCAAAAGTATACAGAAATATCAACATTCTGAGCAACCCAGGATATCAAGCAAAATGAAGCAAGTAACGCAAAGAAAAAAGAAGAAGTCAAGGTATAAGTCCCAAGTAACAAAAAAACAGAAAAGATTTGCCCCATATGGGAAACAGGGCAGTTCAGACTATCTGTTGAATGAAGTGGATCTGATGGAAACACCTATAACTCTGTGGGAAGAGGTCAGGGAAATGGCTTTGGTGGCTAGCCCTAATCAGCCACTCGAGAATACATGAGGATACTAAGTTGGAACTGTCAAGGGCTGGGCAATTCCTTCACAGTCCAGAACCTTCGAGCCATAGTGGCTCGGGATAGGCCCAATTTAGTCTTTCTTATGGAAACTAAGAATAAAGAAGTGGTGATTGACCGGCTACAAAAACGTCTACAATACAAGAATTCAACTATTTTCAATCCAGTAGGTATCGGGGGTGGATTAGCACTAATGTAGGACGAGGAAATTCAAGTGGAGGTGCTATCTACCATGCAAGAATTGGTTGATATTAAGTACACAGCAGACAGCATCGGCTATGATATGAGAATCTCCTTCATTCATGCCTCAACCAACTACCAAGAGAGACTCAACCTATGGCAGCTGCTATATGCTAACTCAAGTCAGATTAACGGACCTTGGCTATGCATGGGGGACTTCAATGAGGTCTTATATGAGTGAGAAAGAGCAGGTAAACGTGAAGCTGATCGTTATCGCATGGTGTCATTGCGTGACTTTATCAATTCATGCTCTTTAATGGATATTGAGAGTAAAGGGCGTTCCTATACCGGGTCCAATAACCGAGAAGGGGCTGAATTAGTTCAGAAGAGGCTTGATAGGTCACTCTGTAATCTGCAATGGCGGGTCCTTTTCCTGAATGCTGAAGCCTACGCGCTACCCGCTATCGGATTCGACCATAGCCCTATCCTCCTTTCCCTAGACCACACAAGAAAGAAAAAACAAAAATCTTTCAAATTTGAAGCATTTTGCACTGAGCATCCTGAATGTAGAGAGGTTGTCAAATCGGCATGGAGAGAAGGGACAGGAGACCAACCTGGGTTTGTGAATAAAACAAAAAATGTAGTGATGGCTTTGGGAAAATGGAGTAAAGACAATTTCAAAAATGCAGCTCTCAAAATAGAATTTTTCAAACAAAAACTGACTGAAATTAGCAATAGGGGGGCGGAATTTCCAATGCTGCAGAACATAGACAAATACTTGGAAAAATTGAAGAACTATGGAGGCAAGATGAGTTGTATTGGGGCATGCGTTCCAGAATTGATTGGCTGAAGTGGGGAGATAAAAATACAGCATACTTTCATGCAACTACTATTCAGAGAAGACAATGAAACAGAATCTCAATGCTTCGCATAGGAAATGAAACATGGTGCAGAAATCCGACACTCATAGAACAACATATAGATGATTTCTACAGAGCATTATATAAATCAGTAGGGAGCAGATTTTACCAACCTGTGGTGGAACAGTGCTCGCAAGTAGTCACCCCGACAATAAACAATGCCTTGTTGGAAAAAAGTCTCACGAGAAGAAGTGCGTCAGGCAGCTTTCCAACTGGGAGCTACTAAAGCTCCAGGACCAGATGGTTTAAATGGTCTCTTCTACCAGCGTCACTGGCCAGAAATTCAAGAGGACTTATACAGGCTGGTGGACGATTTTTTCAACCAAGGTACCTTCGACCCTGTAATAAACTAAACATAGCTTATCCTTATACCAAAAATAGCCCATTTGGAGGAGATCATACAGTATAGACCCATCAGTCTCTGTAATTTTGCCTACATAATTATAGCAAAGGTAATGTCGAACATAATGAAACCTTGGCTTTCAGACATAATTTCACAAGAGCAGAGTGCATTCGTTGGGGGGGGGGGGGGGGGGAGATAGATATAGGACAATATTTCCATCGTTCAAGAGGTCCTCCACCACCTGCGCATTAGGAAAAGGAGAAGAAAATTTCAAGCTATACTGAAGCTAGACATGCAAAAAGCCTATGATAGGATGGAATGGGATTTTCTATGCGATTGTATGAGACAAATAGGGTTTGATGAGAGATGGGTTCTTATGATTAAGCACTATATTTCCTTAGTATCCTTTAGCATACGGATAAATGGAGATTGCAGTGAATATTTCAGGCCAACTAGAGGAATCCGACAAGGGGATCCTTTATCACCCTACCTCTTTATTATAATGGCTAATGCTCTCTCCTCTCTTATTTCTAAAGCTTTGTCTGAAGGAAGCTTGAAGGGCATCCAACTGAACACCCATTGTCCAGCACTTTCCCACTTGCTGTTTGCGGACGATGCGATTTTCTTTTTGAATGCTACCACCCAAGAGGCAGAGCACCTATCAAATACCCTAAACCAATACTGCTATGCATCGGGCCAGCTGGTAAACCTGAACAAATCAAGGATTTTCATAGAAAGAAGCTACCCCCAGACCTTAAAGCAAAATATAGCCATTGTTCTAAGAGTTCCAACCATAGAGAAAACAGGGAAATACTTGGGAATACCTTCAGACTAGGGTCAAACAAAGAAACAGCTCTTTTCGTGGATCCTAGCACGGGTGGACAAGAAACTGGCAGGGTGGAAGGAAAGATTAATTTCTAAGGCGGGTAAGGAGATTTTGATAAAAACAGTAGTCTAAGCCCTCCCTCAGTTTGCAATGTCAATCTTTAAAATCCCACTTTCGATATGCCGGGCAATCGAACAACAAATCTCCTCATTTTGGTGGAAGCAAACAGCCTTGAAAAAGGGTATACACTGGAAGCAATGGGACAAATTGAAAGAAAGAAAAGACTGTGGAGGCCTTGGTTTTAGGGATCTAGTGGTTTTTAACAAAGCAACGCTGGGGAAACAGGCTTGGCGTTTTCTAAAGAACCCGATCTCCTTATGGGGTAGAATTTATAAGGGGATTTATTTTCCAAGAGGGGATTTTTTGTCAACAACAAAACGTAATAGGCCATCGTGGGGATGGCAAAGCCTCCTAGAGGGCAGGGACATGATCGCACCATATGTCAAATGGGTTGTGGGGGATGGAAAAAGTATCAGAATCAGGGAGGATTTGTGGCTAAATTCAGGGAGAATCGGAGGGCCGGCAAATAGAAGTGATCCGGTTCTAGTAGCTGATCTGATTCACGAAAGTACAAGACAATGAAAAAACCACCTAGTGGAAACTCTTTTTGATGAGAATTGCACTCGGGAGATTCTAGCTACTCCCCTCAGCATTCTACCCACCACAGACAGCCTAGTATGGACGGCTAATGCCTTAGGGCAATATACTGTAAAAAGCGGATACAATAGGAACCGTAATACCCACCCTCCCAGCACTGCTAATCAATCATCCTCCTCGTACCAGGTACCCAAAAAGCTATGGTCAGAAATCTAGAAACTCCAACTATCCCCTAAAGTCAAATATCTAGTATGGAGTGTATGTAATAACGCTCTACCAACGAAAGAAAATTTGTTCAAGCGGAATATTATACCTGATATGACTTGTTCCCTCTATGGCGAAGCCCCCGAAACCACTGAACACATCTTTCTCTTTTGCCCTTGGACAGCGGACATATGGTCAGACCATAGATTGGGAGTAAATCTGTCAACATTGAACATTACAAGAGCAGATAAATGGTTCTTGGAGACACTCACCAGCAAGCTCGAACTGCATGCCAAGGTGCTCATAGCAGAAGTCCTCTGGTCAGTATGGAAAGCCCGCAACCACCACATATTTCAAGCCCAAACAACATCAAAACAAAGGCTGGTAGAAGATGCTCTGTACAACACTCAGTTATATCAGAAATGGAGTTGCCAAAGACTAAAAACCCAGACCACTAACCCCACATCACAGATGGCCAAACCTCGATCTGCAGCTCCATATTACTAGATCAGTGTAGATTGCTCATGGGACAGCATGACAAAAGAGGGATCAGTTGCAGGAATCAAGAGAAACCGAGCGGGTGTGCTGATCGACGGTTTTGCGAAACCGATCTTCGCCCCTTCTGCCCTAATCAGAGAAACCCTAGCCATCCGCGAAGCTATTCTCTTTCTGAAGGACAAAAGCGCAAGTACAAGGAGCAGAAGTCAACTGGAAGGAAACACGCGAACTGAACTGCTTATGTCGAACAATCTCCAAGCTGTTCAGTTTGTTCAGGGCTAGGCTGAAACACCATGGGCCGCGAAGCATCTTGTGGATGACTGTCATGGGCTTCTACAAGAACTAACACTCGTTGGGCTGTGGCATTCCCTTAGGGATCAAAACCGTGTTGCTGATTGGGTTGCAAGGGCACATTATGCTAAAAATCTCTCGTCCGATTGGATTGCAAAACCACCACAATCGCTGGAACTTCTTTTATGTTCAGAACTTAGCTTATTATGTAATCCGTCCTTTATGGATCACTAATATAAAATTTACTCTTCTGACCAAAAAAAATAAAAAATGGTTCCGCCACCCAAGTTTGCTTCTCATCTTTATAATAGACTTTTTCCCACGACCTCACTTTTATAACCAACAAGCATAATTTTCTTTGGGACATCCATTCATGAAGTATAGTTTTCTCACTCACACAAAACTCCCCAAAGAAAACCATACTTCTCAAACCAACAAAAAATAAGAGAATGCAAAGAGGAACATGGGCTGCGCACGGGTGTCATCAAAGCTTCATGGCAACAAAAAATATTAGTGAAGGAAAACTGACCAAGATCAATTCAATACAATTTAAAAAGCACGCAATACCCTGCATCAATTGAAATGGCCACTCAAGCCATCACAATGTCATATCTGACTACTGCATGTAACATATATGAGTTAACAAAAGGAACCATCCACAAATTTTCATATGAATGAGAAAAGAATGGTCACAAAGGAATGCATTCTCTTAGCGGTTTGGTTGACAAGAATGACGCAATCGGAACACGGTACAAGGAATCGGTGTCACGCCCCGACTCTTGAGCTTGCGGCAACCCCATTTCACTTGAGGTCTAGTTGTACGGTGTCCTAGGTACTGTCGTCAACCAATTCATTTTATCTTGTAATTATGCACATGCGGAAACGAATAGAACTCCCAACCAACAATCAAAACAACAGGGATAGCAACAACAATGGCAGAGGAAAGACAAACACCATTTTATATATATATCTGAAGGTTACTCGAACTACAACACATATACACATGCCTTACTACAGGAAAAAAGCTGAGGCCTACTCAAAAAAGGACCGGCCTGGCTAACCTAACAATGTACAAGTGGGTGAGGGCTCGTTAAAAAGAGAATAGGCCACAGTAGCCTACTCGCTGGCCTTAAAGGGATCACTCTCCTCGATCCTTGGGTCGCAGATCTTGCCATCAGGGGGATCCAGGTCCATGGGATCCCAAACCTCATCGGTCGGTCCCACAAGAGGAGCCGGCCCATCAAAACCTCGGAGGGGGCAGTACAGAATGCCTCCCTGTCGAATAAACCACGCCTTGAAGACATGGGGCGTGCAATGGTGCCTTGACCCTTCATCCACCCACACAGTCGTCACATGGTGCTCAAACACAAAATTACGGCCCGGGGCAGGCTACGCGGTAACGGTGGTGTTCATGCCTACCGGGGCGTCGAAGCGTACCGGATACTGCGTCATCTAGGGCTTGAAAAGGTTAACCACGACGGGTTGAGATAAACTCAGCAAGTTAAAGTCCTAAGCCCCGGTTAGGAACTTCGCTCGTCTCGGGAGTTTAACATACAACCTAATTCATCAAATCATCCAATACCACCTCAAAGAATAACCACATAAGACAGTTTAAATAAATAGGTGCAATAACAAGCGACCCTACCTGGCCTTAGCACACGCGACCTGCAGAAATTGTCAATTACCTCACAACAACAGTAAGAGGCATGCAAATAATCAGAGCATTGCACAAAACTTTCTCATTTCACACTGTCCACACATGCCCCGATTATTACGACTCTCTAGGCCATGGCACAACCTTATGGTTGGCGGTCAATTGGTCGTAGACTAGGCATTGTTCTCCCCCATGAGGCACGGCGATGTCATGGGCTTTCTCCCACCGACGGCATTCCATAAGGAGCATGAGCCTGGCCTTAACCGCGACTCCGCATCTGACCACTGTCAGGCGACCCAATGGTCACGGCATAACCCCGAAGGATTGGTGGTCATCCGGCTCAATTGGGCTATCAACTTTAATTTGACCATGCAACACATCAGCAAACAGTTCATTCTTGTCTTTGCTTTTGCTTAGTCATGAATACAATATCGCTCATGCTCATGCGACATGCTGTTGCAGTCGACACATGTATAATTTCATGCAGTACAATCCAATCACTCGTGAAAATTACAACAAATTGAAATTCAATTCCAACCAAACAACAATCACGTACATTCTCTAATTCTTGGGAATAATTAACAAATTGCACTTCAATAAGCTTTAATAATCAAGAACACAACAATTTAAAACCAAAATTTGCTTCTGTATAAACAGTAATCCGTGAGCAGTAATTTGTGAATAGTAAATTCGTTCGAAATTAAATAAATAAATAAAAATAAATAAACTTAACTATGATTAACAAATTAACTCAACCCTAGTTAATCTAACCTAACCATGATTAATTTTTAACCTTAGTTACTTTTAAAACTAACCATAGTTACTTTAATTAATTAACCTTAGTTACTTTATTACTAACTATGGTCAATTAACTAACCCTAGTTAGCCTTAATTAACCAGCCTAATTAATCAATCAACCTTAATTAATCACAAACACACAAATACACTAATTAACCCCTAAACAATGATTAGGAAGTTAACTTACTTGGATCGAAAATCCGGTGACACCGGCACTTAGAGGAGGACGAGGGCTACAAGGGATAAGCTCGGGGATGACAACAAGTGACAAATGGTGGCCAAAACGGGCCAAAAGTAGTGCTGGTTACTGTTCACGCGGAACTGGTGCAGCTGAGCGGAAAAGGCCGAAACGGGCGGCTAACGGCAACTAGGGGTGACCGGGGGTGCGCAGTTGGCTTCCTAACTTCCAGGACTACACTTTGGACGGTGGTGGCAGCTCCGGTGACGGCGACAAGGCTGTTTTTCAGCTGGAAAACAGCAAAGACGGCAAGAAACAACAGAAATGGAAGAGAAAAGGAAGAGAAAAAGGGAGAGAGAGTGGGGCTGGGCTGGTGCACGAATTTTGGGGGAGAAAGAGGAGAGAGAAGAGGCTACTGGTCAAGGATAAGAGCCAAGGCAAGTGGGCTTGCCACTTGCTTGAAGGACCAATAAAAAATAACAAAAAACAAGCATAAACTAAGCCCACTTGGGAACAAAAGCAAAAGGCCAAAAGAGAGAAGCCCATGGGCTGGAAATGGAGGGGAAATTGGGCTAGCTTGGGCCCCTCTTGGGCTGGGCTGAATGGGTACAAGGCCCATTGGGCCACCGGTCTTGGGCTGGCCCACTCGCAAGCCCGAAACCCGGTCTAATTCTTCCTTTTTCCGACACTTCCGTGTCTAATGGAAAATCCCAAAATAAATGAGGCGACATCCAAGTATTTAGTCCTGATATCACTGAGAAGTCGATTTTCAAAATCAGATTAAAATTGGGCAAAATTGAGTCGATTTTCAGGATGTTACAATCGAAATATGTTACCCACAATCCAACCCTAGGTTAAGAATCCATACATTTACTTGCCCTTCTATATTAAGTCAATCTCCTTATTTTCCAATGCCCACCCACCTCCTTGGTCATAATCATAGCACGATGATCAAGAAGTTTCATTCGCATTCCAGTTAGTTCAAATCAACCCAAAAGGGTCAAGAAATGAAAGAAGAACAAGCTTCCCATTCTTTCATCTCGAATAACCAACAAGCCCTTAGGGAATTTCGTTTGGGGTCAAGCCATTAAAAAGCCACAAAACAGCAATAGTATTTTGCTATGAACATACCAAGTGAGTAAAGCAGTGGCCTAGAAAAAAAAAAAAAAAAGACGAACAGATGAATTGGCTAGACATTTAAGGCCTGCATGACAATGATTCTGTTCTTGGGAACATATTCTAATCAGAAATGATTTTTTTTTTATTATGTTCTCGAGAACAAATTTTGAGTATTTAAGGTGTTTGATAAATTGTTTAAAATTTTTACTTCGAAACAGAAATGCATTTGGTAAAAATTTCCGATCTTTTGATTCTTTTAATTTTTAATACTTTTTGTTATAATTTTCTTTTTTCTTTTTTTCTTTTTTCTCCCCTTCTTCCTCTTGGCTGTCGCCGGCGAGTGATAGAAAACAAATCAAGAGAATACCAAGTGAAAAGCGGCTACAATAAACAACGCAGCATCAGACAAGCCTATCTAGCCCCACAAGCCTCCTCCTCCTTTCAGCTTCCTAATAAACTATGGCATGAAATTTGGAAACTGCATACTAATCCCCAAATTCGGTTTTTCATGTGGAGTTTATGTCATGAGGGTCTTCCTACATAATACAATCTTTATAAGAGAAGAATATTACCTGACCCCATATGTCCAGTCTGTGCGCAAGCTCCAGAAACTACCGAACATTTATTTATACCGTGTGAATGGGTAAATCAGTCCTGGTCAATCTTCAATGCCGACTTATTAGCCGACTCAACACTCATTACAAGGATGGATAAGTGGGTTGCGGATTACTTGCTTTTGGGTGCTTCCCCGCAAGACAAAGCCCTGTTTTGCATTGCATTATGGCTCATTTGGAAGGCGAGGAACGGACTGATTTTCCAGGGGCGTCAGCCAAATTCGATCTACATAAAACAAGATGCAGCAGTTAGTTAGCAGCTCTTCCAGAAATGGAGTTTGTCTACACCAACAAGTAAGAAGAAGCGACCCACCTCTACCGAACAGTGGCTGCCTCCAGAACAGGGCTCGGTGAAGATTAACACTAATTGCTCCTGGTCTGCCGCTGATCTCAAAGGTTCGGTTGCCGGGATTTGCCGAGGGAGCGATGGTGTGCTCATCAATGGCTTTGCGACGAAAATTTGCGCCCATTCGGTTGAAATTGCCGAAACCCAAGGCGTCCGTGCGATTCTCCTCTGGGTGCTCGAAGTTGAACTCTCAAACTATAATTGGGGAAGCCTCAAACTGAAGGACAAAGTGCACGTGTAGATTTCCTGTGACAATTTGTCGGTGGTGGACCAAATTATGGGCCGCGCTGAGCTTCCATGGGCCTCTCACATTCTCATCCAAGATTGTCGCCGGTTGCTGGGCCAACTCCCACAGGCCCAATTAATTTTCGAACCAAGAACCACTAATATGGTTGCGAATTGGGTCGCCAAATCCCATCGGGCCGGTACCCTTCCTTGTAATTGGGTGTCGATGCCTCCCCACCCGTTATTTTCCCTTTTATGCTTAGATTATCGACATGAATGTACTTCTTCTTGATGATGATCAATGAAGTATTTTCACAACCAAAAAAAAAAAAAAAATCAACATAGGCCCAGAGCACAGAAAGAAACAGTTAGCGTTGACGTTTTGCTCAGACTTCGGGTGGCGACTTCACATATTCTGATATACTTAAAACAGTTAAATGTCCTTTAATTTTTTTTTAAATGGACATATGTTGATACCCAAAAATAACTCAAGTCATGATGGGTCAGCAACATGTTGATGTTATGTTGTTGAGAGAGCAATCGGCAACACGAACACAAATTGAAGAGTAGCCAATGTAAGATCGAGCACACCGGGATGGTTTTCAACGTACGATGACAAACAGTCTACTACTGTAGTAAGAAAAATAAACGAAGAAAAGTAAAACTAGAAGATACCCCGAAGATTGTGATTGCTTATGGTTAAGAACATGCACTTGAGAGTAATCTCTATGAAGCCAAGAATCTCGGCAGCAGCTACAGGATGTAACCCAAAAGATAACTGCACAATGACGGTTATATTTTGTACATGGCTACATAAGTCCAAGAAGCATCGGTTATAAAGGATCCGCAATTTATCCAAGTACAGTTTTGAGGAATGAATGAATGTTGATAGATGTTTAATGAATGGATATGCCGCTGTTGAAGCTTTGGTGTTCTGGAACCAAGTAAGGTGTTGAAAGCTGCCTGGCAGTAAAAAGAGAGAGGATGGGAGGATGGGAGGATGGCGATGGAGGAAAAGGGATGAGAAATAGATTATAGGAGTAAGGAGAGGGGCGGGAAGAGAAATAAAAGAATAATTGGGCTTGACTTGGGCCGAGCTCTTGTGAGTTGAGTTTATTTTAATTGACATGGGCTGATTTTAATGTCCATTGGTGTGCGTGACCCAGATCTGAGAAATCCTTTTGCAGTCCATATTCTTCGGACCGGGCCCAAGGATACATCACGGTTTGACCAAAAAGGAGCAACGGTCAAACAATCGTATGTTAGAGATGCGCATTTACTATTGACCGTCCTTTTGTCTAGCAGCCAAGCCGAGCGGAGCTAAGAACTCACCTTTCTTTATTCCAGCGGGTCCCACTAACGGACACATGTCAATTTCTTAGCGGTAAAGCACGCACATACCATTGAATATTTTCTGGTAGTTGGGGACTCGGAGCCTCTTCAAGCACGTCCCAGGAAGCGAGCAACACTGATACTGTGTCAATGACACAGGCGGACGAGGGATCTACCGAGAAAGCCGAGTTTCCAACTCCAGCTATGGCCACCGGATATGAGACAGCATTGGAAACCCTAGTGCTGAAATTGCTGGTGCCTTCGCCTTCTTCCATCTCCGAGGGACCGCCACCATCTCCGTCAAGCACGAGGCCCGGCCACCGTCACCGTCGCAGGTAATGGCAATTTGCCGGCGACAGCCCTTTCTCTGTTCCTTTCCACCACGTTCTCTCGTAACCAGCTGCCGAGTCGATGGGCGATACCCGGGCCGGTGCTTGCGAGTGTTCTGTACAAACCTTTTCATTTTACCGGCTCATCTTCGTCTGATCGGAGGATGGTGGAATGAATTTGAATTCCAGAATGTCGTTGATTCTGTTAGTTCCTTTCCCATGTTAAGCTTGCGTGAACTTCCCAGACGCTGCTGTGTATTTGCTTGGAGGACAAGGTTGCTTCACTGTGATGATTTATTTGCCAGATTAGATGATTGATTTGATTTTTTTTTTTTTGGCTTTCAGATTATGTGTCATTTTTTTTTATGGTAACATTTGTTTGTTAGTTTTTTCCCTCATTGATGTCTGAACCTTTGGGGGGTGGGGAGGATTGTTCGTCATTCTAATTATAGTCATCATCGTTACATAATCTTTTTTGTGGTATCGGTTTAATGTCTTATATGAGAAGCTTCTCGATTCCTTATAATGTCATAACTTATCCTGTCCAAAATGCAATCAATGGATGATGGGATGGTCATTGAATGAGTTGAGAAATTTGCAGCATCGACTCTCCTTTCTTTTCTACTTCTTTTCCCCATTTTGGTGGGGAAGGCGTTCTCTAGTTTAATTCCCTTTCCCAATCACAAAGAATCTATAATGAAACAGCTTGATTGGCAAATGGTTGCTCGATATGTTACGCTTATCAAACCCTATTGTACTAACAGTGGAAGCTACTCATGCTTCAGTTTCCTCTTAGCAATCACTTGTGAGCCATGAGTATTAGCTGGATTGTACAGAGTTCATTGTACTGAGATATGCAATGACTAGTGGTTGTAACTGTGATGTTGTCTTTTCGATATGGCAACATGCTACTTCTATCACTCATTTTTGTTTGGAAAACTGCTATTATTTAATATTAAGTGTTTTGCTTGTTTCTTCTTTCATTAATTCATTAATAGGATTGAAGTGGAGGAATCAGCATATCCAGAATGGTGGCTATGGCATCAGCTATTAAACTAACTTACCATGTTCAGCTTAGGGAACCCAGATATTGTTGTGCTTTTGGGTCTTCGCGGCAACTAGAAGTTGTTTCTACCAAAAGAAATACAACAGTGACTGTTCATAACACTATATCGACATTTGGCATTTCTGGGGCACTTCCTAAATTAAGGAAAGAAGTCAAGGTGGTAAGAATTTCATTTGAGTTTCTTCTTTCTTGTTTATGGTTTGAATGATTATCCTTCGTGACTGTTTGCTGCAAATTTTTCATATAATTCATCTCGATGTGAATTATGAGGTTGCTTTCTTGTTGAACCTCAGTTGAAATTTTGAGCATTTTTGTGCGGATTGTTGGCGTAAGTACGGTTGAGCAATTGTCTTTTAGAGATTGTTGTGCCACTTTTAGATTAACTCTCACCACAACTAGTTCAAACTAGTGCAACTAGCTAATTAACATGTCGATCAATCTCCTAGAATATCGTTAGCTACTTTGGTTTTCTTCTACGATAGTAAATGGGAAAGGTAGTTGGTAATGCTTTTGATTTTCCAGGCTGGTCATTGCTTGGGATGTAATGTTTTCGCTCAGAGATATGAGGTCAATCATTCTGTGCATCGCTGAGTTATGTGCTCTCTAATACCATCATGTTATGTTTAATGCACTCCCTTTATTACTGGATAATGTACTTAATTTTATTAACTTACCGTCAGTTGGAAAATACATTAATATATAATAGAATTTGTCTCAAATGACGCATGCTTGTGTGTGAACCGCATTATGTCTATAGCATAAGATCATCATGGATAATCATTCTAGGAGCCAAATACTTTCTCTTAGACTCCAAAAGATTTTCCCTCTTCTTGTGGTATGGTACCTTTGGTGATGATGGGATCGATCTCTTCCTCATCATCCGAGCTTAAATAAGTTTGAAACATTGAAGAAGGAAACATAATGCTGAGCCTTTGCATGAGTTGGCCAATCCTCTACTTGGAGGAGTTGAAATTATAGCAACAATAGACAACAAGGCATTTTGTTGCAATTCTGGCCTAGGATGGTAAATTTGAGATGATTGAACCATCAAGTCTCCTGACCAAAGCAAGCTACACAACAGTAGAAGCACTTATGCAAACTTTTTCCTTTTCCACTCCAAAATGCAGGTTAAGTCATAAAAGTATTCCTGCCCAACCTATTTCCTTTTCTAACCAGCTTGAGAGTAACTGGAACATTGTGAAATCACTAATGTTATTAGATTATCTCCTAATCAGAGAATGTATATCCGTGATACTGCTGTTGAAATTTCCCATACTATGTGTTACCCTCATGTAGTGCCATCCATTCCTGATGATGGCAAGTTAAATTTTCTTCAAATAATGCTCCCTTTTAGGTTGAAATTGCTCAGTAATATTACTTCATATTGATCATACTAAAGATCCTAGTAGTGTAGAGATAGTGATGTAAATGTGCAACCATCCCAGGCAATGGTAGAATGGTTACAGTACTCTTGATTTATATTTTTGCTTCCCTTCATTCATTCTTCAGATCATTTTCTGATGCTGCAATTTTTACTGAATAGGTTATTCCACAATTATCCTCCACTACTGCTTTGTCCGCAAGATCTAACCAAATTCCGAATTTTGCAAGATCCAATTCCTCCATTGGGATTCATGGTAATTTGCAAGTTTCCCTCTTGCCTTTTGACTTGAAACACTTACATCGACGTAGAACACTCTGGTTAGATGTAGTAACTTGAAAGAAAATTACTTTTAATATTTTCCCTCTTCCTTGCCAAGATGAGAAATTAGTTGATGTATTCAGTTTCGCATGTAGATATCATGGCGTGAGCAAGCATTGCCATCATGTCCATCATTGCTGGCACAAAATCAATTGCATGGTTAATTTCATAAACTTATTTATGTTTAGTTTTTCATTAAAATATTATTTAAAAAGCTATCAAGGGGACGATCACCATTGATTGGATGAATACTGTAGTCTCAACATTATGAGCAAAAGCTAAAAGGTTATTTCGGAAACTTACTGCGGAACATATTTTTACCGAAAGTTAACCTTTGTGACCTTGCAAAAAGAGTGGGAAATTATTTGGCTTTGGGTTAGACTTGTGCTCCAGGTAACTCTTAATGAACTCATGAAGGCCTTTCTAGCGACAAGTCCATTAGTTGCATGGTAGAAAATCAATTGGTTAATTGATTATTGTTATGAATCCCCATTTCTTATTTTTTCCTTCTTTTTCAATTATTGTTGAGATTGAGGGTTGTTTGAGAATATTTCTGATGAAGTGTTGTATAAAACATGGTATGCATTCTAATGAGCATCCAACTCATCTTTTGGGGGTTCCAGTGGAAAATTGTTTTATTAAGTTGATTAAGTATGGCAATCTGAGGGAGGGTCATTTTCTTCCTCATCAATTTCTTTTCTGTCTGTTGGATTAGGATTTTCTTTTTCTTTTTTAACATGAAATGCATGTGATTGGGACTTGGCTGATGATGAAGAACAAAAAAAATTATTATCATATACAAGGAATTGGAATATGTTACCCACAATCCAACCCTGGGCTAAGAATCCATACATTTACTTGCCCTTCTATATTAAGTCAATCTCCTTATTTTCCAACGCCCACCCACCTCCCCGGTCGTAATCATAGCATGATGATTGAGAAGTTTCATTCGCATTCCAGTTAGTTCAAATCAACCCAAAAGGGTCAAGAAATGAAAGAAGAACAAGCTTCCCGTTCCTTCATCCCGAATAACCAACAAGCCCTTAGGGAATTTCATTTGGGGTCAAGCCATTAAAAAGCCACAAAACAGCATTAGTATTTTGCTATGAACATACCAAGTGAGTGAAGCAGTGGCCCAAAAAAAAAAAAGACGAACAGATGAATTGGCTAGACATTTAGGGCTTGCATGACAATGATTCTATTCCCGAGAAGAGATTCTAATCAGAAATGATTTTTTTTATTCTGCTCCCGAGAACAAATTTTGAGTATTTAAGGTGTTTGATAAACTATTTAAAATTTTTACTCCAATAACAGAAATGCATTTGGTAAAAATTTCCGATCTTTTGATTCTTTTAATTTTTAATAACTTTTGTTATATTTTTCTTTTTTCTTTTTTCTCCCCTTCTTCCTCTTGGCCGCTGACCCTGGGCCGCCATCAGCGAGTGGCCAAGCGAGGCTCGCCCAGCCGCCACCAGCAAGGCGAGGCTCGCTCGACCACCACTGGCAAGGCCCGACTCGCGTGGCGTGAGGTTGGGCCTTGCCCTGGCCGAGCTCGCATCGCCTGGGCGAGCTTAAGCCTCGTCGGTGGCGGCCAGGCGAGGCTTGCCTAGCCCGGCGAGGCTCAGCCTTGCCCGTGGCGGCTGGGCAAGGCTCGGCCTTGCTAGGCCAAGGCGAGGCCCGGCCTCACGTTGCTTGGGGGAACTCGAGGCTCGCCGGTGGCGGCCGGGCGAGGCTCGCCCAGCCGCTCGTTGGCGACGGCCCAGGGGCGGCGATGGGCGATGATGGGGTGGGAGGAGGAAGAGGAAGAAGAAGAAAGGGAAGAGAAAAAAAAAAAAAAAGAGGAAAAAAACTGATTCTCAAAATTGTTCCTGAGAGCGAGAAGCAACTTTTTTTTTTATTCTTAATTCTACTCAAAACCTGTTCAGGGAAACAAATTTGTTCCCCGGAACAAAAAATTTACCAAATGCATTTCTGTTCCCGAGAACAAAAAATCCGCTTCAGGAATAAAATAATAGAATCAGTTGTTTTCGGGAGCGTTACCATGTAGGCCTTATTCTTTGGATGAGGAGAAGCAAATAGAAGAAGGGTTTTATGGGGGCTTTGAAGCTAGCCTGCCAGTTTTCTGCTTTTTGCTTCCCACCGGTTTAGATTTTCCGAAGGTTTCAAATAAAATCTCATTTACTTCAAGTGCCAGTTTTGGCTTAAATTTAAAGATGCGACATGTTTAATATCAACTAAAATCAAACTTTAATACAAAAACAACCTCAAAGCTACATTCATCCCCACCAAACATCATTTGTGATTAAAGCCTTCGCCATTGAGCCTTTGCTGAGCAGAAGTGATTAACTCAAAATTAGATAATTGTTTTCATTAACTCAAAATCTTTTATTAATTTTACCATGACTATTCACCCCAAGTAAAAACCCAACGGTCCATCCTAAATAAAGCATGCTTTCCACGAAGTACATTGATAAGTAGATTTATGCGGTGATAGTTAAAATAGTTAATTGTTGGACATGAACAACGGTTTAATTCGGCTACTTCATGTTTAAATCTCTTTTTTTTTTGAAGTAAAAGTAAGCCATCAAAATCTTAAATTCAAAATCGGGGAAATATATGGTAACCTGCTCATAGTAAAAATTAAAATTCAAAGCTACTCATTTTCGTAAGAGGGAGAGAGATGACGGGAAGGTAGGGCAAAGATTGCAAGGGGGCTTGTCTTTCTTTTCTCAATCATGAAATGACAAAATAAAGAACGAAATGACGGGTGATACGGGAAAAAAAAAAAAAAGAGAAACGGAAAACGTCGCATCTTTGGTGATGGACACTGTGACGTCACGCCCTTTGGATTTTCCCAATGGCCGTGCCTCCACTTCATGCGTGCACTGGGGGCGAAGCTTCTCACGCAGCGCTCCCGTTGCTGTGGCGGTGACGTGGTCTCTTGTTCCTCTTAAGAATAGAACGGGAGAATGTGTAGAAGAAGAATTTTCAGGACGTAAACGTTATTCGTTCCGTTTTACAAATCAATTTTTGATTAGAAAAATTTTCTGTCTTTATTTGTCGAATGAGTTTTCAAATAAAAATACGTATTTGATAAGTGCACAAAATTTTTTATCTCTATTTCTCCGATGAGTTTCTAAGTTGCGAACGTGATCAGAGCAGAAAATAGTGGAAGAAGAAGAGGGAGAGAGACGATGGGAGGGATGGCAGAAGCTTTAGCTTGTTATTTTATCATGAAACGGGTGATAATATAAAATAAGGAAAACGACACATCTTTTGGTGGCGTGACAGACAGTCTCTTGTTCTTCCCCCTCAGGATGGAACTGGAGTCGTTACGGACGAACAATTTTCCGGACAACCTGAAAGTTGGGTTTCAAAAATCAATTTCTGACTAAAAAAGTTTTCTATCTCTATTTGTCCAACAAGTTTCGAAGGGCGATGCTTTCCGGGGGATCTCTGTCTTTGCTGGCGTCGATCACCGTGGGTGTGAACGGAGCAAAAGCAAGTGGGAAGAAGAAGAGGGAGAGAGAAGATGGGCAGGACAGCAGAAGCATTCGTGGATATTCTGAAATTTTTAAAAAATAAAATAAATAATTGTGGGCACTACTCCAAATCTTTTGGGCTTTTTTTTTTTGGGCGACGGTGGCGGTGGTGGTGGCCGTGACGTCATCTCTTGTTCCTCTTAAGGCTAGAACTGGAGAATCTCAGGCTGAAAACATAGGTCGAAAGCAGCTTTTTCGACCCATGTTCCCCACTTACGAATCTCGCTCTCCCTTAATTCCACTGTTTTCGACCCGTGTTTTGTTCGTATCCTTCTGGCTCTTTGTTCCTTCCCTCCATTTGAACAGTGCTCGGTGGACTCGCATCCGTATAGATTTGTGGTGGTAGCCATGGCAATGGTACTCGACGAAGCATTTGAAACCCTTGAACTGAAATCACCAGTCCCTTCGCCTTCTTCCATCTCCGACGGACTGCCATCACCTCTGTCGAGCACGAGGCCCGGCCACCATCTCCTTCGCAGGTAACGACAACTCGCCGGCGACGGCCCTTTCTGCCGCGTTCTCTCGTAATGTTGCCGAGTCGATGGCTGATACACGGTCTGAGTGACCGCTATCTGCGAGTGTTTTCTATAAACCGTTTCATTTCCCGGTTCATCTTTGGCTGATCGGAGAACGGTGGAATGAATTTGAATTCCAGAATGCGATTATGCCGTCAGTTCCTTGTGCACAGTTGAGAAATTTGCAGCATTGACTCTATGTTCTTTTCTTCTTCCTTTTCCCATTTTGGTTACGAAGGCGTTCTCTCATTTAATTCCCTTTGCCGAACACAAAGAGTCAATCATGAAATGGCTTGATCGGCAAGTGGCGGTTGTATATGTTATGCTTAACAAACCCTGTCGTACTAAACGGTTAAAGCTACTCATGCTTCAGTTTCCTCTTAGCAATCACTTGTGAGCTAGCTGGATTGCAGAGTTCATTGCACTGAGATATGCAAAGACCAGTGATTATAACTGTGATGGTGTCTTCTCGAGATGGCAACATGCTTCTTCTATCAGTCATTTTGTTTGGAAAGCTGCTATTATCTAATATTTAAGTGTTTTACTTGTTTCTTCTTTTATTGACTCATTAATAGGATTGAAGTGGAGGAATCAGCATGTCCAAAATGCTGGGTCTGGGAGCAGCTTATAAATTAACTGACTGTGTTCAGCATAGGATACCCATATCTTGTTGTGCTCTTTGGTCTTCACAGCAACCAGCAGTTGTTTCTACCAAAAGAATTACAACAATGACTGTTCCTAGCACTGTATCGACATGTGGCATCTCTGGGGCACTTCCTAAATTGATGAAAGAAGGCAAGGTGGTAAGAACTTCATTTGAGTTTCTTCTTTCTTGTTTACAGTTTCAATGATTATCCTTTGTGACAGTTTGCTGCAAATTTCTGTCCCTTTTTTGGCTGATGATTTATCTCGATGTGACATGATGAGGTTGCTTTCTTGTTGAACCTCAGTTGAACTTTTGAGCATTTTTGTGCAGAGTGTTGGAGTAAGGTTGAGCAATTGTTTTTTAGAGATTGTTGTGCCACTTTTAGATGAACTCTCGCCACAACTAGTTCAAGCTAGTGCAACAAGGTAATTAACATGTCGATCAATCTCCTAGAATATCATTGGCTACTTTGGTTTCCTTCTATGATAGTAAATGGGAAAGGCAGTTGGTAATGCTTTTGATTTTCCAGGCTGGTCATTGCTTGGGATGTAATGTTTTTGCTCAGAGATATGAGGTCAATCATTCTGTGCATCGCTGAGTTATGTGCTCTTGAATACCATCATGTTATGTTTAATGTACTCCCTTTATTACTGGATAATGTACTTAATTTTATTAACTTATCATCAGTTGGAAAATACATTAATATATATTAGAATTTGTCTCAAATGACGCATGCTTGTGTGTGAACCACATTATGTCTATAGCAGAAGATCATCATGGTTAATCACTCTAGGAGCCAAATATTTTCTCTTTCTTAGACTCCAAAAGATTTTCCCTCTTCTTGTGGTATGGTACCTTTGGTGGTGATGGGATCAATCTCTTCCTCATCATCCGAGCTTAAATAAGTTTGAAAAATTGAAGAAGGAAACATAATGCTGAGCCTTTGCATGAGTTGGCCAATCCTCTACTTGGAGGAGTTGAAATTATAGCAACAATAGACAACAAGGCATTTTGTTGCAATTCTGGCCTAGGATGGTAAATATGAAATGATTGAACCATCAAGTCTCCTGACCAAAGCAAGCTACACAACAGTAGAAGCACTTATGCGATCTTTTTCCTTTTCCACTCCACGATGTAGGTTTAAGTCATAAAAATATTCCTGCCCAACCTATTTCCTTTTCTAACCAGCTTGAGAGTAACTGGAACATTGTGAAATCACTAATGTTATTAGATTATCTCCTAATCAGAGAAAGTAAATCCGTGATACTGCTGTTGAAATTTCCCATACTATGTGTTACTCTCATGTAGTGCCATCCATTCCTGATGATGGCAAGTTAAATTTTCTTCAAATAATGCTCCCTTTTAGGTTGAAATTGCTCAGTAATATTACTTCATATTGATCACACTAAAGATCCTAGTAGTGTAGAGATAGTGATGTAAATGTGCAACCATCCCAGGCAATGGTAGAATGGTTACAGTAGTACTGTTGATTTATATTTTTGCTTCCCTTCATTCATTCTTCAGATCATTTTCTGATGCTGCAATTTTTACTGAATAGGTTGTTCCACAATTATCCTCCACTACTGCTTTGTCCGCAAGATCTAACCAAATTCCGAATTTTGCAAGATCCAATTCCTCCATTGGGATTCATGGTAATTTGCAAGTTTCCCTCTTGCCTTTTGACTTGAAACACTTACATCGACGCAGAACACTCTGGTTAGATGTAGTAACTTGAAAGAAAATTAATTTTAATATTTTCCCTCTTCCTTGCCAAGATGAGAAATTAGTTGATGTATTCAGTTTCGCATGTAGATATCATGGCGTGAGCAAGCATTGCCATCATGTCCATCATTGTTGGCACAAAATCAATTGCATGGTTAATTTTATAAACTTATTTATGTTTAGTTCTTCATTAAAATATTATTTAAAAAGCTATATGAAGAATTTAGAGAAAAGAATTGTGATAATTCTCTGTGTTATTTTTACCACGATTACAAAGCTATTTATAAGACAACTTTGAGTGTCAACCAAAAAATAAAATAAAATCTGAAAGATCCCACTTATTAAGGGATACTAATAAATCATTTCCTAACTAATTCTTTACAGCTATTTCCTAATAATCAAGACCTAAAAATCAGGATCAAATAATCAGATCAAATATTCCTAATAATTAGGTCAGAAAACAAGATATTTCAACACTCCCCCTCAAGCTGAGGAATAGATGTCTTCCATTCCCAGCTTGGAAATTATTTCATGGAAGATCCCACCATTAAGTCCCTTGGTTAGCACATCTGCTAGCTGATTTCCAGAAGGTATGTAGGACATGCAGATCAATCCTTCTTCTAGCTTTTCTTTGATGAAATGTCTGTCGATTTCAATATGCTTCGTCTTGTCATGTTGTACAGGGTTATGAGCAATGTTAATTGCTGATTTATTGTCACAATATAGCTTCATAGGACCCTCCCACTTGACTTTTAGATCTTCCAGAATGATTTTGAGCCATAATAGCTCACATATTCCTTGGGCCATTGCTCAAACTTCTGATTCAGCACTTGATCTTGCAACTGCATTCTGTTTTTTACTTCTCCAAGTCACTAAATTTCCACCAAGAAATGTGCAAAAACCAGATGTTGACCTTCTGTCTACCATAGATCCTGCATAGTCAACATCGGTGTAAGCTTGTAGCATCAGTTTTTGATTTCTTCTGAATAGGACTCCTTTTCCAGGGCTTCCTTTTGAGTAATGCAGCACTCGATTGACGGCTTGTAAGTGTGATTCTCTTGGGTCATGCATAAACTGACTAACCACACTCACTGAATAGGCAATATCAGGCCTAGTATGAGCTAGATAGATGAGTTTTCCCACCAATTTTTGATACATTTCTCGATCTACAGAAGGTTCTTCCTTTGCCTCCCCAAGTTTTTTATTAGGCTCAATAGGTGTAGCTACTGGTTTACACCCAAGTTTTCCGGTTTCCTTCAAGAGGTCGGTCACATATTTCTGTTGTGAAACAAAAATTCCTTGTTTGGAGTAAGAAACTTCAATGCCAAGGAAGTATTTGAGTCTTCCCAGCTCCTTTATTTCAAACTCTTTAATCAAACACTGTTTTAGCTCCTGTTTCTCCTTATCATCATCACCTGTGACAATAATATCATCAACGTACACTAGAAGTGCAGTCACTCTCCCTGTTGTTGAATGCTTAATGAAGAGGGTATGATCGCCTTGGCTCTGTTTGTAGCCTGAAGCTTTCATAACTCTGGAAAATCTCCCAAACCAGGCTCTAGGTGATTGCTTAAGCCCATATAGTGCTTTCCGTAATCTACATGTTTTGTTTGCCGCCCCTTCTCCTTCAAAGCCCGGTGGAATACTCATGTAGATCTCCTCTTCTAGGTCTCCATGTAAGAATGCATTCTTCACATCAAACTGTTGAAGTTGCCAATTAAAGTGAGCTGCTAGAGAAAGTAAAATTCTGACAGTGTTCATCTTTGCCACTGGAGCAAATGTCTCTTGATAATCTACTCCATAAGTCTGAGTATAACCCTTTGCCACCAATCGTGCTTTATATCTCTCGAGAACCATCAGCTTTGTATTTCAAGGTAAAAACCCATTTGCAGCCCACAAGATTCTTTCCCCTCGGTTTTTCGACAATCTCCCAAGTCTGGTTTTTCTCAAGTGCATTCATTTCTTCTCTCATTGCATTCCTCCATTCTTCTTTAGACAATGCCTCAGATAAGGTATTTGGAATAGAAATGGTGTTCAGACTCACAATGAAATTTCTATGAGGTGGTGATAGGCGGTCAAGTGACACATAGTGAGATAGTGGGTATAAGGGTCGCTTTGTGCACTCTCTAGTACCTTTTCTAACAGCAATGGGAAGGTGTGAGTCATTTTCTAGCATGTCAAACGACTGATTATGTAAAGGAGAGTCAGAACTTACCGGAAATTCATTTGCAGAACTCGAATGGGAATCTTGAACTTGTGTTTGGTCAAGAACAGTTGCCTTTCTTGAATACACCTGAGGAAATCTCATAGAGTCATAAATACGGGGAGATGTAGGAGCAGACACTTGTTCCGGAATAGACCCAAATGTAGAGTGTGAGTCTGGGATTGAAGGAGCATGAACTGATTCATCAGAAACTGATTTGTTAGGAGCCGATTGGTCAAGAGTTGATTGAATAGGGACTGCTTGATCAGAAGTGGGAGCTCGAATTGGGGAATTATTAGAAGGTAAGTCAAGATTAAGGCTATCAAAGTCTTCATCTTTCACTAACGATTTCTCCCCCTGAATATTAGATTGTGGAAAGTAAGGTTTGTTTTCTACAAATGTAACATCAACTGATATGTAGGTCTTTCGAGAAGGAGGATGGTAACATTTATACCCCTTTTGTGTGGAGGAGGAACCTAGAAAGACACACTTGATTGCTCTAGGATCTAGTTTCCCCCTCTGCTGATTATGAACATGTACAAATGAGGTGCAACCGAAGACTCTAGGTGTGAGATTATTTGTTGTCCTGAAATGGGGATAAAAGCTAGAAAGAACAGCCATAGGAGTTTTAAAATCTAATACTCTCGATGGTAGTCTATTGATCATGTATGTAGATGCAAGGACAGCTTCCCCCCAATATGATTTAGGAACATTTCCATGAAACAACAAAGCTCGAGTAGTGTTAAGCAAATGACCATTTTTCCTTTCAGCCACCCCATTTTGTTGTGGTGTGTTTACACAAGATGACTCATGAATGATTCCTTCCCTTTGGAAATAGGTTGACAAGATTTGGTTAAAGTAGTCTCTAGCATTATCTGATCTAAAGCTCTTAATTTTAACTCCAAATTGATTTTGAACCATGGAATTGAAATTAGGAACAATACTACTTACATCAGATTTGTGTTTGAGTAAGAATATCCATGTGACCCTAGTGCAATCATCAATTAGAGAAACAAACCATCGAGCCCTTGAGATATTTGGAATTGTGAAGGGTCCCCAAATGTCACTGTGAATCAAATCAAAAGGATGAGAACTTCTTTTATTGTTTATAGGAAAAGATACACGGGTGTGCTTAGCAAATTCACAAGTGTCACATTGGAATTCACTCATATCTAATCCTTTAAACAAAGAAGGAAACATGATATTTAAGACACGAAAAGATGGATGACCATAACGAAAATGATAAAGCCAAATGACATCCTTATTTGAAGTACTAAGAAATGACAAAGGTGAATTGTTCACGACTTTCTTTGAAATCCTCGGTGTTTCAAGATAGTACAACCCATTCTTTTCCTTAGCAAGTCCAATCTTCCTCTCCGAATCTTGTTCCTGAAAAACACAGTAGGTAGGGTAAAAAATTGCATGACATTTAAGATCTTTGGTGAGCTTTTGTATGGAGACAAAATTGGCTGATAGTTTCGGCACATGAAGGACACCTTTGAGAGTGAGAATGGGTGTAATATGAATATCACCGATTCTTGCAACAATGGCCAGGGAACCGTTTGCCACCGCTATTTTTCTATTGCTTGGACATGGGATATAGGTACTAAAAAATTGTGAAGTGTGAGTCATGTGGTCAAAAGCACCTGAGTCTATTATCCAAGGTTCACTCGAAAATGTTTCTGAGGCATTTAGACCAAAAGAAAATGGAGGCTTACCTGAGAGTGCCAATGAACATGCATCGGAGGGTTTTTCAAGAGACCCTAAAAGGCCTCTGATTTTTTCTATTTCCTCACTGTTGAAGGATTCTTTCCCTTGTCCTTCACTATAATTGATCTGATGGCTGGTCTGTTCAGTTAAATGAGCTTGGGGCCTTTGCTGTCCTCCTCTATTTCCCCACTCTCAGCTTGAGGTTTCTGGTTTGCCATTCAGTTTCCAGCAACATTCCTTTGTATGCCTTGGCTTTTTATAGTAGGTACACCACATACTGTCTCGATTATCCCTCCATGTTGGTTTTGAAGCATCCGTCTTTCCTTTTTCTTGTGTTGATGCATTGTGAGCTATTAATGCTGAACCTTCCATTGCTTGAGGCTCTAGCATTATTCCTCTTCGACTTTCTTCTGCTCGGATTAGAAAGATTGTCTCTTCCAAAGAAGGGATTTCTTCCTTGCCAAGTATTTGAATTCTAACTTGATCAAATTCAGAATTAAGACCTGCCAAGAAATCATATACTCTATCCTTTTCAATGAAGGTCTTTAGAATGGCAGCATCATCCACGCACCTCATCTCAAATACTCGATAATGATCGAGTTCTTGCCATAGATTTTGAAGTGAATTGGCATATTCCATCACAGTTTTGTTCCCTTGTTTTGTTGCACTTGTTTTTACCTTGATTTCATACACTTGTGCCGCATCTCGAGCCTTTGAATAAGTCCTGCGAACAGAATCCCAAATCTCCTTTGCAGTTTTGAGAAACGTACATGTATCACTTATGGCCGGATCCATCGAATCCCATAGCCATGACATGATCATTGAATCTGCTTCATCCCATGCGTTGAACTTGGGATCTTCTGGTTTTGGACCCGTTCTGAGAAGATAGTTGAGTCTCCCTTTACCATTCAGGTAGGTTTTGACGAACTGTGACCATTTGAGATAATTCTTCTCATTCAACCTATATGTTGCCCTCACATTTTGTAGATCTCCGGTCACATGGGTGGTGTTGGCCTCCTCAGTTTGATCCGAGGAAACTCCCTTCAGTTTTGTCTCAAACATGGATATTTCTAAGCACAAGGAAAGTACTTGGAAAGGAAGAGCAAAACAAAAGGAATAAAGGCTACAAGTGAATGAGGTTTTAGGGCCAAAAAACTGAGATAGGATTAGAGGCGAAGTGAGAAAAATTGTAGCTAAAGGGATCACAACAATGAAGGTTGCGATCAGATTGCAAAAAAAAATCCAGCAATGAAGGCTGTGATTGGAAGATTATTGCATCAATGAATGATGCACTGCAACACTATCCCAGAAAATGAGCCTGATGCTCTGATACCATGAAGAATTTAGAGAAAAGAATTGTGATAATTCTCAGTGTTATTTTACCACGATTACAAAGCTATTTATAAGACAACTTTGAGTGTCAACCAATAAAATAAAATCTGAAAGATCCCACAAATTAAGGGATACTAATAAATCATTTCCTAACTAATTCTTTACAGCTATTTCCTAATAATCTTGACCTAAAAATCAGGATCAAATAATCAGATCAAATATTCCTAATAATTAGGTCAAGAAAACAAGATAATTCAACAAAAGTATTTTTTTTTCCTTTTCTCTAAAAAGTGCCTGTCTTGTTATCAATCAATTAACCCTTTGCTTTGTTTTCTGGTGGTGAATGATTTACAATATCTTGCAAACTGAAGATTCGGGTCAAACTCTCAGGACTAATAAAAAGTAATCGATTAATGAGAAAGTGAAGTCATTTAATTCTCCGTGGGTACTTTAATCGACCATCTGATGGTCCGCATGACTAATGGCACTGACCTTTTCTTCCTTAACTATAACTGGTCATGGCTGTAGCAATAACAATGAACTTCCTCCACGAGCTGATTTTTTCCATCTATTCTAGTCCAGCGTGTCTTTTATTCTATTACTCATTTTTATGCAGCATCATATATTTCTTACCTCTGCAAGTAGAAAAAAATGAAAATGGAATTGATCATTGTTTAAGCAAGGGAAGTAGTTGCCATCTTAGTGGCTTAAATGTTCAAGTACCTGTTTTTTTTGTTCCTTTCTAAACATAGTTTGGCAAGAAGCATCAGATTCTAAGAAAGTGCCATGACATAACTTCTTTTTGAAGATGAAACAGGCAAAAGATTGTTGCTTGCAAACCAAATTTCGTTTACTACACCTACAATCCACCACATTGCTTTGTGGTAATGAGGGATTAACAGAATAGGACCCCTCCTTCTGTCGCCAGTACACTAATAACTTTTTTCTATTGGCACCGATGCAACTTAAACCGTGGTAAATGCTCATAATTTGGATATTTGTGGTCTTCAAGGAAACCAACAAAAGAAGAGCTTGGCCCCATGCTTCTTGCCTTATTTTCTTACTAGGCACTGATCGTTAAATTGTCATCTGATGTAAACTTTTACTAAATTAACCCCCATCAAGCAGATTCTCACTAGGCACTGATCGTTTATTGAGGAGGTCCTCATTACCAAAATGCAATTAAGGAGCATAACGAACTCGACAATGATTTCTAGTCCCTGTAAAAGTAATTTCCGCAGCGCCTTTTCTAGGAGCCTTTTGTCTTCATACACCCAATTGCTGTGGAAGGGTGTTGTCTTGATCCAATGATTGGTTAGGTATTATAAGAGGCCCATACATCCAGCATCATTAGGATGAGAAAAGGTTAAATGTCACTGATGTTTTTTTCATTTTATTTTTTATCTGGTATGGTTTTCTCTAATGTATCTTGTTATAACATCTCATATAGTTTGTTTATGGGGGTTTTGATGGGCCTTATATACATGTAGCCCCCTTTCACCTAATACCATAATCTTTTGGGTTCCGACATAATTTCAGAACCAGGGAATGCCACAATTTATTGCTGTACATGACTTCCTTTTCCGCAATTTCATGTGTTGTCCTCAATCCATTTGCACACGAGAGGGACTGTTATAGTATTCCACGTTGCTTATTTATGTAGTTTCAGTGTGCCTCATATACTTTGTCTTGTTCCACCTAATAGCTTGGTTTTGTTCTACCCAATAACTTAGACTTTTGAGTTGGATATTCTAACATACATGATTTTCACTCTCTTCTAGGATAATGAGAAGCTTTACATATTCCCTGAGACCATGATCAAGGCTCAGTTGCAACTCTTTATCGCAACCATGGCTTGAAGGAATCCCAAGTCTCCTCATACACTTGGCAAATTTTAAATGGTTTAAAGTATCTTCATGATAAGAACCTGATACACAGGTAGAAGAAAGATGCTTGACTTTGCATCAGTAGTTTTGACTAATTGAAATAGTGATTTGCACTTATCATTTCTGATGTAAGGTTGATTTTTTCAAGGAAAGAGATCATAACCAAACAAAGAGCTCATTGAAATTTGTATGTCTTTTTCCATGGCATCCCATGGTGCCTTTTGATGATACTTCTCTTACTTGTTCCAAATACTATTTTGTGGATTTGAGGGAGCTGTCAAATACCTAAACCAAAATATAATGTTATTAGCAGTAGATTTCTTGTGATACTCAGGAAACGGCATAAGTACAACGGGAATGCCAAAAGTTGGCATAAAGGGACACTTAAGTGCCAAAAGTTACAAATGGTACATTTAAGTGCCACTTTTTTAAAAAAATGGATCACTTAAGTGCCAAGTCGCCGGAACCCTGCCGGAAATCCTACGTGACAATTTTTTATTAATTTTCTTGCCTACGTGGCTTATCGGAAACTGAATTGGCCAAAAATCAGCCAAAACAACGTCGTTTTGGCTGACGTGGATTTAAAAATTATTAATTAAATAATATTAAATAATTAAAAATAAATTATTATAAAATCGGCCCTTCCCGGCGAGGTGGGGCGGCGACGGCGGCTGCGGCGAGGGCTGCCCTCGCCGATCCCCTCCTCCCCTTCTTCTTCTTTTTTTTAATAAAATCGATTTTAATTTTTAAAAAATTTGACGTGGATAATTTTTTAAAAAAATTGCCACGTGGATTTTTTATTTTGAAAAAAATGCTCCGTCAGCAAATGAAGTCGCCGGAAAATTTACACATGGCAATTTGGCCGGAATTTTTCGCCGTTGGTACTTAAGTAATCCATTTTGCTCCAATTTTGACACTTAAGTGTACCTTTTGTAACTTTTGGCACTTAAGTGTCCATTTGTGCCAACTTTTGGCACTCCAGAGATCCGTACCCCCTCAGGAAACAACAAGTAGCATTACGAGCTTGTTCAACAGTATTTAGCATAGACAAGATTCTTTCACTATGCAAATGCTTGAAGGTGGAAATATAAAATTGCAATACTGTTAACTGTGAGGGATGAAATTTTTAACCTTCTAGGTGTCCTACTTGCATATGTTCTGGTTTCTCAAACTTCCAGTTCCTTCATTCTGTAGGGATATTAAATGTGCTAACATACTGGTTGATGAAAGTGGATCTGTGAAACTTGCAGACTTTGGATTGGCAAAGGTATGTCCCATCAGCGAATCCCATCAGTGAAAGCAAACTCTCCCTCTCTCTCTCTCTCTCTCTCTCTCTCTGCGCGCACAAAGCATGTGCAAGCAACAAAGATGCATGTACAGATACATACATGTGTTGCATGACAAAGACACCTGTAGACATGCACAAAGTGCAGCATGAGTTGTCCTTTACTTTTCCTAGATAACATATTAACTTTCTGTGTTTTTCCATACAGGCCACCGAAATGAATGCTGCTAAATCCTTCAAATGAACTCTTTTGTGGACGGCGCCTGAGGTTTGCACCTTCTACTGCCATTTTTTAAAAAATCTATCATTGGCTGTAGAAGGCGCATGTCATTTCCATTTCTTTTTCATCCTTATCGGTTGTAACTGCAGGTTTTCAAAAATATAAACAACATAAGCTATGGGTTGGCTGCTGATATTTGGAGCCTTGGGTGCGCTGTTTTAGAGATGTTAACACGTGGGGGTCGATATCCTGACTTTGAACTGGTATGTGATTAAGTAACCTTCCTTATATGTTTTGTATCCTAGAGATCCATGTTATGCCGGAGTTAGTAAATAAGTTGAGCACATGTTGTGATGAGTCCATTAGGCCGTCATTATGAGAAAACAAAACGAGTAAGGGCACTACATAGAAAAGAGAGATGACAGTTATCAAGAGTATGGTTGTGTTAAAAGATATGCATAGTATTTGGGGCTAGTGGTTGGTATTCTGGAGCAAATGGTTAGCTAACGTGGTGTGAAAACTCGGTTGAATATTTGAATCTTGACTTTCTCTTTTAAGCAATTTGGCAATCTCGTCCAGTACTTCTAATTTCTACTACAAGTGCAATTTGGCATTCATCCTACTCAAAGCCATCATAAATCATGCAACTAATGCCCTGTTTCTTTTACTTTTTGGTTAAATTTAGGACACTTGAGAATTTTGAGCAAAAAGTAATAGATATTTTCTTTATTATCAGTAGTTGAAAAGCATTCACTCATTGACCATTGTGAACAGTTACATATCATCCAAGTCTCCTAATTCTGCCGTAACCATGATTTCAGAATGATCAATGCAGATGATTGCCCGAAGCATGATTCACTTAGATTGTCCATAGATCTTATTGATTTATCTGGTTGTCATATGTTAGTTTGATTAACACTAGCGTCTGCTACGTTTTTATTCGTGTTGTGGCAGGAGCAAGCAGTGGAGAAAATTCGCAAGGGTGAACCTTCTCCACTTCCGAAATCTTTATCAAAAAATGCCCGAGACTTCATTCGCAGATGCTTGCGATGAAATCCGAAGAATCGGCCTTCTGTAGCACTGTTGTTAGACCATCCATTCGTGAAGAAGTGAGGAAGCCACCCGCTTCTGGTTTTGCTTGGATACCTTCATCAACTCAAAGGCATTTGTAAAAGTTCATAACATTAACAGTCTCCTCTAAACTATTAAGTTGGAGCGAACAGTCCCATGTATATATAATGTCTATGGTCTTTGAGATTGTTAGCGAGAAATCTCTTTTCGAAGGCTGCCTCACAACCCCAACCCTCTCTCCGACTCATGCTCTGCATCCTCCCTCAAGTAGGAGTTGGATTTGGTGGAAGAACTGTTGATTGGTGACGCTGATACGTCCCCTTATTTTATTTGTGTCTTAATTAAGTCTCGGCAAGGTTAAAAGCATATTCTTGTAAAGATTAATATTATGAAAATTTTCAAATGGGTATATCAAGTTTATCTCAAATTAAATATTTGATCATAAAAAATTCCAAGTTGATACGTTTCAGATGAATTTATTTTAAATGACCACAAAAAATTTAAAAGTGATATATTTGTGGTAATTTTACTCTAAATTAATCTTTTTGACCATCAAAATCTTGTACATTTGTAATAAATACATTCCATTAAATTGGAATAATATTACAAAAATACATAATCCGGTACAATTGTGACAAATGTTACATCGATAACTAACGGTAATATTTAACGGATAATAATAAAAGGTAAAATTTGTTAAAAGTGTATTATTTTAGGGTAAATTCATCAAAGATGTATTAATTTGAGGGTTTTTGGTGATAATTAATTAATTTAAGGTAAATTTATTTAATTTAGAGTTTTTTGGTATTAATTCAATAAAAAATGTCGAGAAAAATGAGCTTCGCAGTGAATAAAAATGCCCACCGGAAGCATTTTTGGCGAAATTACAAGCCGATTCACTGGACTTTTGTAGTGGAAATATTACGTTTGAAGTCATCGGACGGTTTTAAAATTCAACATTGAGTCTCGTTGGCTTTGGGTTCCGATCTCTCTGCAAAAGCGCAGCGCAAAGCCTGACCTGGACAATCTCGTCGGCCGGCCTCCCTGACAATCCGGACAAGCATAGCTGCGAGGCCCTTGGTGTCGCCGGTCTGGAACGCTGGGTGGTCGAGGGGCTTGAGGTTCTTGCCGCGTAGAAGAGGAGCTGCTGGTACTCGGACTTGGGTCGGGCACGGATTGGAAGAGGCTGTCGATGGACCGGAGAATTGGAGACAACGGGGGAGGAGGAGCCACGGCGGCGGCGGCAGCGGCTGCAGTAGACGACTCATGCAAATGGTGGAGGAGGGAAGCTACGAGTCGGCCACCACTTCCTCTTCCTCTTCCACTATCTTCCACAGCTGCCATTCTTATTCTTCGACCGAAGCGCGTTGGTCGTCCGATGGAGATGAGCCAGGCCATTCGTCGGCGAAGAAGACAAAGAGTCTTACGATGGGGACGAGGATTGTTTAGAGCCATTGCGACGTGTCTCTCCTAATGGGTTTTCAAACGGAGAGTCATCTGGTGGCAAAAGAAGAGACTACCCGTCAATAATGGTTCAGTTGTTCTTGCAATTTTGGGGCAATACAATCGCTCCTCTCCTATTGCGGAAAAGGCAAGCGATCGAACAATAAAATAGACAGAATAAAGAAAATAAATCGGACACCAGATTTCCGTGGTTCGGTCGTAGAGACCTACGTCCACGGGAGAGCAGCGACAAATTCCACTATAGAACAAGCGATACAACGGAGATTACACACTCGAGTCACTCAAACACTCTCAGTGTTTCCCAAGCCCCAATTACACCCAATAACTCACGCAATGTTTAGCCCCACAATTCCTAGTGAAATAATCTCTCAATCTCACAAAGGAATTATACACGAATTCTTACCACAAAAATTTAATCGGCTACAAACACTTGAATCTTCTTGGCGTAATTGCTCGAACGAGATCAACGGAGAAATCTTCTCCCAAGCACTCGATGATGAATCGGCGCTTCAAGACCTCTTGCATCAACAACGGCTTAATTCTTCTCCACGCATGACCGTATATATATAGGGAACTTGACGACTCTTCAATTCTTGAAAGTCACTCCTACTTGGAGTAGGAAAGTATAAATTAGGAAACTCACACTTACTAGGATTAGGAAACTCACACCTACTAGGATTAGGAAACAAATCAAATTTTTTCTTTAGGCTCAAAACTCGAGACATATTTTCAACAATCTCCACCTTGGCTTGACATTTGAGCCAATTGACAATCGCTTCTAAATTCGAACTCTATCACTTCTCTCCTATAGCCCCCGATGGGCTCAACCGCCACAGATAAAGCAAAACCATTGTCGCATCCATATATGTTAGGAGATCGAATACGTACCTTGTCAATATCAACAATTATAGCAACTGTTGGCTTTACAAACTCCACATCATTACAAGCACCATCTGTGTTGATTACCACATTAGTACCCGCTACCTCAGAAGTTTCTGGTTGCAACTCCACCTCAAGCTGAACACCGTTCAGATTTGTATAAGCACTACTATTACCACTCCTAACCAGAAGCACTGGAGACTCGTCAAACGTAACTTCTCTACTAATAACAGGTGAATTTAACTCCGGGCACCACAACCGATAACTCCACTCACCTTGTGCATAGCCTAGGAATATGCACTTTCTTGCCCTTCCATCAAGCTTACCATCACTCACTCGAACATAACACAGCAACCAAATATTCTAAGAATAGAATAATCAGCAATGTTACCTAACCACACTTCTTCAGGAGTCCAATGTTTAATTGCAGTCAATGGGGATCTATTCATTAGGTAGCAAGCCGTACTAAGCACATCCGCTAGGAATCTCCTAGCCATATCAACACTAAAGATCATTTTGTGAGCCATCTCTAGTAATGTTCTGTTCAACAATTTCGCAACATGTTGTGGTTCATTGGCAATAGTGCGATGTTTCACTATGCCTTCCTTCATGTAGAATTCATTTAACAGTTTCGAGCAAAACTCCATACTACTGTCAGTATGTACCTGCTTGATTGTCTTACCAGTCTCCTTTTTGATCAAAGCTCTCAACTGCATGATCCTGACAATAACATCAAATTTGTACCTAAGTACAAATACACATGTCTTCATCGAGAAGTCATCAACAACTGTTAACATATATCTGGCACTCTTCTTAGAAGGAAACCGCGACAACTTGCAAACATTCAAGTGAAGTAACTCTGCAATTTCCGTGGTTTCTTTGACTATCGTACTGATCTGCACTTTCCGCCGTTGATCTAAATCACAGCACCTGCATACATTCAGTTTGTTAGCAACATAACCACATAGCAGATTTCTTTCACTTAAAACCTTCAGGCTTCTCTCGTCAATGTGCCCCAAACGCATATGCCACAATTCGGACTCTCGAACAGATGCTTATGACGTCTCCGCAGTGAAATCTGTCATTGTCTCACCTTAAAGCTCATACAGGCCATTGTGCTTGATTCCTTTCATTATCACTAAAGCACCTTGAACAACTTTCAGAACTCCACATTCTGAAAAATACCGACACCAAGCTGAATCCATGGCACTCAAGGAAATTAAGTTTTTCTTCAACTCTAGAACGTGCCTCACTCCAGTCAATGTCCTCACAATACCATCATGCATTCTGATTTTAATATCGTCAACACCTACAACATCGCATTTAGCGTTGTTCCCCAACTATACTTTACTACCATCCGTGCACTGATAAGTAGTAAACCAGTTTCTGTCACGCCCCGACTCTCGAGCTCGCGACAACCCCTTCTCTTGGTCGATTGAAAGCGACGTCCCAGGACCCATCGACGACCATTCATTTTATCTTTCGTTAAGCGCAAGCGGAAGACGAACCATCCCCAGACAAACAAACAATCAAACAGGGATAGAGGGATGAACAACAATGACAACAGCAACTACTCATTTATACATCTTACTGGATTAACCAACGAAGGATCGTTTTCCGAATTACAAGCCCGACAAAAAGGGCCGATCCATCCTCTAAGCAAAACCAAAAGAACTAGGCTAATCCAACAGTACACAAAGAACCCTCGGGTTCAACACCATGGTCACTCGGACCCATCGGACTCAAGCTCCGTCGGGTCGGTTACTGGAGAAGCGGGGGCAAGATTCTCCACTGCGGGTACGCCATTCTAGGGACCTGAAAATGGTTACCACGACGGGTTGAGATAAAATCTCAGCGAGTTCTTCCCCCTAAGCCCCGATTAGTACGCCAACTCAACCCGGAGTATCTCTCCAGAACCACCCCTCACTCAACCCACAACAAACAACCAAAACCAAACAACAGCCAACAACAGACAGGGAAACCCACATAGCAATATTCGATTCGCATGCAACCTTACCCGGTATGCCATACCCTGCATGTTCAATCTCATATAATACAAGCAAGGCACATGGCCGTTGGATGACACAATTCATCAATCACATGCGAGTCGCGTCACAAGCGATCTCACCTGGCCATTGCCACACCCTGCACGACTGTCAACTCATGTGTGCGTACCACAAATCATCACGACATTAAGAGCATGCGAATAATCAGAGCATCTCACACAACTTTTTCATGTCTCACACTCACACATGCTCCGATTATTAATGCCCCTTCCTGGGCCAATGGCACAACCTTATAGTTGGCGGTTCCTGGCTAAACCAGCTTCGTCCTCTTTACCTCGAGGCACAGCGACGTCAGGGGTCATCCCTTCCCTCTGACGGCATTCCCGAAAGAGCATAAGACCCGCCCACTACCGCAGTCCCGCAACTGACAGGAACATAGGACCCACCCACTACCGCAGTCCCATCACATGTCCCCCGTCAGGCATCCGACCGAAGTCAGGCGACCAAACGGCCACGGCACAACCCTATAAGGATTGGCGGTCTTCCGGCAACGCCGGGTTCCCTCTCTTAATGTAATCATGCAACACGTCATTAAACAATCCATTTATATCTTTGCTCTGTCGTGAATGCAACATCACCCATGCTCATGCGATATGCCATTTCAGATAACCCACACAATATGTCATGCAATCTCACTCGACAATTCCAAAATCCAAATCCAACCAACACTCGATCACGCATTTCATCATCAATCATGAGTATAATTAACAATCGGCACTTCAATTAATCATAACAATCAATAGCACATCAAATTCAGACAAAAATTAGCTTCTGGATGAACAGTGCCGTGAACAGTAATTGTGAACAGTGCTCGTGAACAGTAATTATGAACAGTGATTTTTCCGAAATTCAATTAATTAAAACATTTAATCCAGAAATTAAACAAAACATTAATTAAAACAATTAATCAATTCAATTAAAGCAAATCATGCTTAATTAATCACATAAACACAATTGATCCCAAATTAAGCACAATTAAGCTAAATAAGTAAAATTAAACTAATCTAATCTTAATCATCTATCTAACCACCTATAACCAACCCTAAGCAAGTTTAGGCACTAAATAGGGATTAGGAGCTAAACTCACCCGTTAAGCGGGCCGGCGACACAGACGCGGCGGCGGCGACGAACCCGACACCTGGGGACCTCACTCACGATGATCCAAGGCGGTCCTGGGGCTGAGAACAGCAGCAACAAACTTGAAATCCTTCTGCAACTCTGAAAAACTGACTGCACAGGAGGAAAGTTACTGACCGGAGTTGAACGGGCTGCCCGGAGCTCCGGCGAGTGACGGGCCAGCGACTGGCGGCACCTGGGGGTCGAGGGGGAACCACTTGTGGCTGGTATGGGTGGTGGTTTGGCTGGAAATGGAGAGAAACGGAAGAAAAGGCGGAACAAAGTTGCTGCAGGCGGAATAGTGACGGTCCGGCGACAGCCGGCTTTCGGCCGAAATACGGGACGACCGGCAGCTCTTTCCGGCGATTGGCCGACGTTATCTAAACGGAAATTCTCTTCTGAATACAATGGCGGGTGGCACGAGACGAGATTCCAATGAGAAGGCAATGAACAACTCAGATTTCGATGAAAGGTCAAACTGAAAAACAGAAGGAATGAAGGAAAACCATGGGAGAGAGGTGCTGCGATTTTGGAGAAGATGAAGAGGAGAGAGAGAGTGAAGTGAAGGCTGAAAGATAAGCTTTATCCAAGCCATCAAGGCTTGCCCTACTTGCCAAACAATGACCTCATCTTATCTCTCTTCCTTTTTGACTTTTCTTCAAAATATCCAAGGGCATTTTGGTCATTTCCACCTTGCACATTTCCCAATCTGTCCTTGGGCTGAAAATGGAGGGGTGGGCCTAGGAAATGGGCTTGAAAATGAATAGGAACGGGCTCGGGAATTTATTAGGCTTGAATTGGCTCGGTTTTAGACAATGGGCTCGGAAGGGTAAAGGGTCGGTTTGGCCCAACGGGCTCACTCGCTTGCCTCGGGCCTTCCATGGTAGCTGTCCCACCTTGGGCGTGAGGCCCACACTGTTCTTACCCAGCCCACATCCTCGTAGGCTCGTTTTCTTGGTCCGAAAATCCCTTTTCCAAATACTAGGCTCAACCGGCAGTGTCGACTGTCTAAGAAACATCATCCAAAAGTCATTCTCGAACATTCTTGAAAATTCAAAATCCAATATTGGATTCTCATGCCATGTCAATTTCGCCCGAATGCCATTTTGGTACTACTCAGATTGACAGGTGGCTTTGAGGATTCACGCGTAACCGACTCGTGCCAATTCACGTTCAAGACTTCTCGACACATGGACGTCCTTGACTACATGAAATTGCAAAGAATCGATTCTTATTTCAAAGTACATGATTATCAAGGATCGACATAGGGCCATTCGCGGATTCGATAACAGTAGATGGAATCACCCATCGTTCCATTATTTCTGTCTGCGAATCGATTTCTAGTCGTCCCTGAAATTGGCCTGCATGACTACAGGATCGTCCTTACGTAAGTCTCACGGTCGAGTCGTTTTCCCAGGTCAAGTTCTTTAGTCGCACGAGTTCTGTCCTCATTAGCCTTTCCCCTCAAGGTCAGTATCTCAAGAGTGATCAGTTCCGAGTGAGATCAACCAACGATGCATTGACGAAATTAATGCTCGTTCCTCCCTAAAAGGACTCGAATTTCAGGATGTTACATCGTGTAGAAGGTTAAAAAAATGATTATTTTCAATGCCAACTGTTGTTAAAAATGATCACTTCGCTGCCAATCATTGTTAAAAAGTGTTCACTTCGATACTAATCTCAATGAAAAAATAATCATTTTAGTGCCACAAAAGTCACCTAATAAAATAACTATAAAAGTCACGTAATTTCTTATCGAGACACTTAAGTGATTGTTTTTCTCTTTAATTTGGTACTTAAGTAAGCTGACAAAAATTTGTGGCACTAAAGTGAGCGTCATGCACAACTTTTAACACTTCTAGTATTCTTCTCTAAGCACGGGCTTCTAGTTCAAACTTGTCTTACACACTTTCTTAAGCATTATATGATTTAGGCCGGCATTGTTTTAAGTCGTAGAAAATCATCAGGATGGAGACTAAGGATTTAGAGTGACGATTTTCATTCTTTGATTTGGATGCCTCCATCATTCTGAGGATTTTAAACATGAGAATCCTAGTCCTTTCCATAATATTTCTCTCTAAGCGAGGCAGGTAGAGGAATACTCCATAACTCGAGTGGAGTTGAGCTCGAGTTTCACATGACCATAATTTTATATATTTGAACATTGGTAGGTTATTCTTTCAATTGAGTGAAAGAAGTGCTACGGGAAAGAGCATCAGCAGTCATTAAAACCATAGAAAGCACTTGTGTCACTCTAGAACTATTTAGGGGTTGAAAGACAAACCCATGAAAAATGAATAGGACCATGCCACAGGCAAAAAAATACATTAACATAGAATCAACAAAAAGGATAATTATTGCATGAAAGCCCATTTCATGAAAAAAGGAACATATATCATCTCATTAAAGAGAATTCCATTGAAATAATGCAACTGTAGTTGCACAAGGCTATCTTCTTCTAAACTGAACCACTTAACTATTTTAGAACATTGACTTTCAACTTAATCCAACTTTGTCCTTCAAATCTTTACGACCTCTTCAAAGGGAAAGGCATGCTACCTAATACTTACAATAGCAATTGAAAGTAAAAGTGGTTGTTCACCGGGCAGACCAGACTAGTCATTTATAGAGTAACATGCACTTAATAGATGCACATTTGGAGATAGAATTTCTACTATAAACCATGTCATGGAAGTTGCGTTAGGACAAATTACACCAATTCCAGCTCAAGTCATGTTTGATTTCTAGTTCAATTGGGAGAAGATTGTGGCTGGTCTGAGAGTTTTAATGATCAAAACGAATGTGATGACGAATGGGTGATTGGAGGGATGAAGCAATGAGAAAGAAATAATGAGAGAAGGGTTGAGTTTAATATTGAATCCGAGGCATTCGCAAGCCCCGACGGACTCTTCAATTTAAATTCCTGATATTGAGTCCAAGATCCTAAAACTATAATGTCTCTGCTAAATGGGGAGAAAGGCAAGAAAAAAAAATGTGAATGGAAGATTATGCAAGATCGACTTTTCCGTTTGGAGTCAATCCACTTGCCATTACTTTGTCATTACGTTGCATTTGCCTGGAAGTCCCATGCGGCCTTCCTTCGTTAAGTTAAAAACAGCATTCTGACTTCCACCAAAGATGAGGATAAGTTAAGGAAATAATTGATGAAAGTCGTCGAAGAGGCGGAGTTGGTCTCGCAAATATTTTATGCTATCGCATGTCGATGAACTTTTAGATCTTGGACGTATCTGGACACCTTCATAGAAAATCACGCTAAATAAGCCGGCCCTAGATCCATGTGTCTCGTCGGTCCCGTGAACTGACACTCCATGCATTTGATTATTTTTGAATAATTACTTTTGAATATCATAAAAAATCACTTTTCGATAAAGCCGACTCCAGTTCTAAAACAAATTCGGCATCCATGCATTGAATGTCATTAATTGGGTTTTTGTAATGCCGATTTGAGACGGGAAATTTATAATTGCACGCCTTTGCATTATAAGTGAAAAATAGCATATGAATCGAGCATGTCATGACAGATCAAAAGAAAAAAAAAAGCATGTCATGATTGTATACATAGATGGTAGAATCAGGCAATACGAATGGATGTACACGAGAAATACAGGAGATTACGCATTGTCTTAAAATCGCACGCTGATTTTGAAGGAACTCGATGCCTTTGTTGCTATGAATATCATACGCTGTCTTGAAATTGTGTGTTGACAATCAAAAATTATTTGCTATTGCGATAAAAATACATGAAATTGAAGATGCACTAAGATTGCATGATATGATTGCACGTCGATAATAGATTGAACTATAACAAATTGAAATTGTTTGCTGATCTAAATAAATGTTGAATGAATTTGTTGGCTTTGTCTACTAATTGATTTGTATTGGATTCATGTCCGTTTAATTGAAAGTTGTTTTTTTTAACGGGATCGGATTTGTTCCGGTTAATTGTTTTGTATTTGCATGTTATTTGAGTTGATTGATGTGGAATTGGATTCATGTTTGTTTGATTAAACGTTGTTACTATTTGGATTGCAATCGGCTCTAATGATTTATTTATTTATTTTTTTGGTAAGGATCTCTAATGATTTATATTTCTGCATACATACATGAAGTGTATAGTTTATCATATGGCATTGGATACATGCCTGTTTGAGCTTGTCATTTGAGGTGGATTGGATTCATCCATTAATTTGCTTTGAACGCATAAGGCATCCTAAAAAAGACAATAATTTTACATGACAAGACAAAGGTGAGTCGTTCGCTCCATGATGTAATGTTTTCACCCAAGGGCAAACGACAAAGTTTTTGATTTTCAAAATCCAAAAGAAACTCCACGATAGAACTTTACCACGAATGTGGTACTGAAAGGGAGTTGCAGGGTTGCCAACCTTCTTGGTATGGTTGTCAAAAAAGCCCATATCAACTCCCTCTACTAACTCTATCCAATTTGTATTTTGGATAACAAAAAATGCCGACATAACTTTTTTATTATTGTCTCTCTCCTACATGACACAACACCATTTTTCTCTAACATTAATTACCCTAATGCCTAATTAAATTAGACTTAAAATTATAAAAATAAAGGAACAGGAAAAGATAAAAAGAGAAAGAGGACAAATTGTGAAGTGCGCCGGGGAACTTGAAGGTAGTGGCAGTGGCGCCCCCGCAACAAAATTGCCAACAAGGACCGGCGACCCTTGCATCGCTGCGAGCAGGCTTCTTTCCTCTTCGACTACCATTTGAAACACAAATGAAAAAATAAAAATAAATTCGAGATAAAAGGATATCGATCGCCGACTCAAATTGTACGCAAAATAAAATTGCATGCTTTCGTCAATACAATCGAATTAAATGTTTTCGTGAACCTCCCAAGGTGAATCACAAGAAAGATTGACAGCCTTTAAAATAAGCACAAATGATTCTCCTGCGAGGGAGCATTTACACTTAGCACAGGTTTAGTAATGGTCTGCACTAGCTCGAAGCCACACCCTTCATAATAATTATAGTGTTTGGTTTTATAGGGGAGTTACCACTAACCTATTATGACAAGCCGGATAAGTTGAGGTGGCCTATTTTACTTGTGCAGAATAGATATTTTGAATCTGGAAACTTAGTTAGGCTAAATAAAGATAACATTCGTTATCGTCATCTTTTCTGTTTCATTTATTAAAATGCTTTTGCATGCAATCTTTCCTTTCTTTTATTTTTTGATTTTTTTCCAAAAAGACATGGAAATCTAATTTATCATGCATGGATACTCAGACAAATATAAATCAAAACCAAGCAATAACAAAGCAGTTAAAGTATGAGGAAAGAAATAACCCAAGTCATATCGGGCAACATTATATGACACCTAAATTATTAAGCCCGTGACAAGACTACCATAAGCTATGCATATAAAGCAACGTACACCAACTTGGCTAATAAATATGAATTCCTTAATCTAAGTAAAAAAGATAAATACTAACTTAGATTAGGTGCAACTAATTACGAACTAAATTAGTCCTATGAGGCAATAATCACCTAAATTCAATTTAGATATTTTTAATGGTTTTCCTCTTTTATCCTTTTTATTTCAGGATAGAAATTAAAACCTGTAAACGGACCAAGGAAACAACGTGCTAGAAAAACTTGCTAAAACGGTATAAATTTTTGGCGGAAGAAAATATCCATGAAAAGCGACACTTTGTTCCTAGATAACTGCAAAACAGAGACTAGAACTCGTACAAAAACCAAAGTCATAAACAATAACACATGCTGGAATTCAATGCGAAAACGAATCAAAACATGACGGAAACATGCGAGATGATGTAAAACCACATAAATGAGCAACAAGGATTGGCCATGGATTGCTCGATGTGTGCCACTAGACCGAGATCAAAGCTGGACGATCCAGCCCACTGTCCAGCACTTGAGCGATCTGGACAGCAGGCTCTTCGCCCTTTCTCGGACTCAAGTTCGACCCCAAGTCTAGCCCTAATCATTCCAGCACGTCCACGAGCCATGGGGGATCAATGAAGGCCGGCCCGCATGGCCCGAGCCTAAAGTGAGCCAGACACCGCCGGATGCCAATTGTCCAGCTTGTTCCAAATTCAAAGATGGCCATGCACGCACGCAAATGACGTCAGATTATCTCCATGACAAGTATGAGTGCAAATGTCAATTAAAACAATGTGAACTAATTCTAATCAAAACCAATTTATAAACTACCTATCCGTATTGAAATAAATCAGAACAGCACAAGCGACAACATCATCCAAAATACAGTAATAAGTATAGTATATTTTAACTACATGCCAGAGGAATCCTCCAAGACGAGTTGTTTTGTGTTCTCGATTTGGATTGTGATGATGTTTTGGGACCGAAACCTGGATGAAACCAAAGTAAAAAAAGTTAGTAGACTCACACAATTGAATTAATCAAAAGAGGTTGACAAAAAAAATCAAATTTTCTTGTGTTGTGAACATCACAAATGCCAGATGGTTTTTATTGAACATCTCAACAAAACCTTGGCTAGCGATGTGATGCTGAGAGCTTGCTCGAATTGTTCATGATTCAGGGGTGAATCTCCTCTGTTGGGCCACACCCACCCACGGCTTTCCTCTCTTGGAACATCTCATTCGGTTGTTTTTCCCATCTTCATCTATTAGATGCCAAGACCCATCTCAACCAATCTTAATCAAGACATCTTGGTCCCAAAGCTGATCTCCAAATTTGAATTTAGGAGAAAAAATATTATAAGTGCCATAATTTTCGTATAGTACTTACTTGATTGTCATAATTTTCTTTTTTTATCATATGGGTGTCATAACTTATGCACAATACTTACTTGAATGTAATAACTGTTCTTTTCGAATTACTTGAGTATCGTATAATTTTTCAGTCGATCACTTAAGTTTTTGAAAATGTATCCCGGAAGTGTTATACTATGTTGGATTTTTAGCATCTGAGTAATCATTTTTTATAAAATTAAAGTACTTAAGTGATTGTTTGAAAGTTATAAAATTCAAATGAACATTTACTATTTTTTATCCAGCTATCCTCGTTTTTTTTTAAAGTTATGCCACTCATTGGCCGACCTTCCTGCCACCGGCCAAGGACCACACCACTCGGCTGGCACCTACACAATAAGAAAAACGGTGAGGTGAAGGATAAAAAGCTGTGGGCGGCCCCCAAACAACATCAAGCTCAAAATCACAACAAGATTATGAGATTGACAACACACGAGAACGTTGATTCAGTCCCGAACCAAGAGCACGGAAGTGGATCTAACTTAAGCATTTCATCGAGTAGTTGGGGTGCACTTTCTAGAACAACAGAAAAACAAACGGCCGAGGCTCAAACTCACACCAGAACTTGTGACAATCCACATGCGAGAGCACAGGGACAAGACACAAGGACGGGCTGGAGACGCGTGAGTCAGAGGGCCGCCAGCTCCGGCCTGGCGTGCCCAATGCCGGAGCCGAAACAGAGCAAAAAAGGGTGGAAGGGGAAGGCGAGCTTGCTCGCCGGAGGTGGCCTTACCCAACTCGGCGACGGCGAACAGAGGGCAAGCTCTAGATATACTGACTTAGTCCAGTCGCCTCGCAACGCCTCCGAGCCAGGATCCTCGGGTTAAAACGGGTTGCAGACTAAGGAAAGAAAAAATAGAACTGACCTGGAAAACTGCGTCAAGGAGGGGAAACGTTGTGCCGTCGACCAAGGCTCAGGCGTGGTGGTCGCCAGAGGGGTCTTCTAACACCTGGCTCTCGCTTCAGCTCTCTCTCAATTTTCTCTCACTCTCCCGGATCTCTCTCCCTCCTCTGTCTCGCACTCCCTATCTCGCTTTTAAGGACCGGCGCGCATGCCTCCCGCCGTGTCCTGTTTCCTCTCTCCTCGTACCCGCGTTCATCGTTCTCCTTTCTGCGTAACGCGTGAGGAAGAGAGGAAAGAAGAGGCCGGGCTTGGGGGAAAATTGGGCCGAGCTGGGCCTAGGCGAAAAGAAAGAAGGAAAAGAAGAAGAAAGAAGGCTGGGCCGGCATGACCCTGGCCCGATCTTGCTTGTTTAACTTCACTGTTTTTTCTCCCCTTTCTTTTCTTCTTTTTTTTTTAACAGTATTATTTTAAGTAATTTTCTAGTTTTTTGAAAAAGCTCTATTTACTATTAATGCAAATACTCCTAGTGTCTATATGCCATGCACTTTAATAAAAATTATTTTTGTTAGGGATTAAAAAAGTAATGAATAAACGAGTCACCAAAATTTAGGTGTCAATAATACTCTCACAGAGGACAGAGATATAAGTAGAGAACCATTTTTTCTACATGTGCTGGTTAACTTAGGTCCATCATATCATATATCTACATATTCAATTAAATTCAATGATAAAACTTGAAAATGAATCATGGATTCAAATTGACGGGACACTTTCCGATTGTGTTAATAACATAATGCTAAGTACAAAGAAGGGAAAATTAACCAAAAAAACAAAAGAGGAAAGTATAATAATCTTTATCCTTTGATAATAATTAAATTAAAAGAAAATTTGACTTAGTAATGTACTTACGCTAAATACTTGAAAGTTGCAAAAGTTTGATGTTAGTAATATATAGACCTGTTAAATGGGTGGGTTGGGTCGGGTCATAAATGGTCCGACCCAAATTGACCCATTAACCTGTTTATGACCCATTTAAGTATAATATAAAAGTTTTGACCCATACCCAACCAAACCCATACCCAACCCATACCCGACCCGATCCATATTGTTAAAACATTTTTCTATCTAACTAAATTTAGGAAAACTTATTCTTATAATTTTTTTAAAGATTTTAAACTTATTCAAGTTCATTAGCAATCCATGTATTTTAGTCTTTTTAATTTTTAAACCCATTATAGATATACTTGTCAAAATAGGTATATAACCCATTTATAACCCGTTTAAATATTAAATAAGTCATAAATGGATCAGGCTTTCTTTAAATGGGTCATAAATGGGTTATGCTAAAAGAAAGCCCGACTCATTTATGACTCATTTAATATTTAAACGGGTCATAAATTGATTATACACTCATTTTGACAGGTGTAGTAATATATATATTGCCGTGGTAAGGACTTCGTAACCAAACTATACTTGTATTGCTATGATATAATAGAAATCTCCAAGATCCATGAGCCTCTTAAGATACGGTCTAATAACAAGAGACCCACCAAATTATAGCTCTAGTAAGTCACTTGATTCAAAAACACTCCGCTGACATGTATTCCACAAAGGACCTTAGGCAGGCCCATGTTTTGCCCCCGAATTCAAATTTAGATTGGTTCTTACTTAACATACACTGTCAAGGTGAAACCGCATAATATAGATGGGCCCAACATCAACTCAAAACTAGTGCAACGGACACAGAAAGTGTAAACTCAAGCACAAGAGGTTCTCAATCAAAATCGTTTAGCCAATTTTTTAATTGTATTTTATTTATTTTTTAAATTTTTATTTTTTTATTTATTCTTTTCTTTTTATTTTTCCCCTCCTTTCTTCTTCCAACAATTGGCTAAAGGTGAGGGCTGATGAGGTTCGACCTCTCTAGCAAGGGCAAGGCTTGCCCCTACTAGCCACTAGTGAGGGCGAGTTTCAACCTTGCCCAGCCATGGTAAAATTGAGCTTGCCATCAATCTGGCAAGGCTAATCCCACTATCGCTAGGTGAACATATGAACTAGCAAGACACATGCATGTGCAAATATATGAACATAATAAGTTTATTTAATGTGGAATTTAGCTGTGTGCATACCCACGCATAAAAAAGCGAATTGACTAGATATACAAACTTCGTTCCTTTTCCTCGGGCTTCACAAGAGGGTTGGACAAAGACTTGAGGATGGACTTCCATCCTTATTTCTCAAGGAAGGTCATTCTCTCTCCTAACTCAAATAGGTCCGATTGCACTAGATTGGTTAGTACTCAAGTTCACATAAATAGGATCTATTAAAATCGCTAATTGTATAAATTTCATATGAATATATATATATAGGTGGGCCATGATTTATGCAAGTGTTTCTCTTATGTGATTACTTAATGGATTAATTGCAATCATAGAGCGTTGTAAGTATGTGCAATTCCTTATACTTTCTAATGCAAAATGTTGAAATTTGTAAAAACTTAAAAAGTTTTGAATTCACAATCGAGATCCATTATTTGGTGATCCAACAGTTATTGGCCCTCCTAAAATGGTTTTTCAAATGATTGGAGAACTATCCATTTGAGGACCAAAGAGTTTTCGATTTTTTTTCTTAATACAAGTTTTTCTTTATGTTAGTCTAATTTCCTTTCTTGTCAATGCCAAGATTAAATCATCTTGGCATTTGATTATCAAGATTATTTGATCAAAATAGCTTGAGATAAATGTGATGGAAAATGATGAGGGATTGAGATTGTTTTACAAATAGAAAGAAAAATTTACATTTTAAATATTCTCCTTGAGAAGTTGAATCCAGATCTCTGCTGCGTTGGTGGAGTACATGTGCGTTCTCCATTTGTCTTCCCCTCACTATTTTTCCCAAATTGCCCCTGACAGTATTCTCTCTCCTCTCTTAGAAAAGAAGCTCTCTCTCTAACTCATGAACAGCGACAAGAAGCATAGACCCATGAGTAGACAAGGCGTCTTCGCTGCACGTCGGCACACCACCACCACAGTAGCTCGCCCGCTCGTCGACACCACCTCGTGCTGGCCTCGTTGTTGAGTCCAGAATTGAGCCGCTAGGTGCCACTACGGCTTCGGGCAACCGCAGTCCTAGTGTTGCCCACGGCCGCGAATAGACGGCCCGCGAGCAAGGTTTGCCTCGAGGAGAAAGAGTTGGGGACGGAGGTGGTGGCTTGGCCGCGACGGGACGCGAAGCGATCAACGCAGGAGATGGCCGGGGGTTCAACGACGAGGGGTGGTGGCACGGGAAGGGGAGATGACGTCGACGGCGACGCAGCGGCGAGGTGGCGGAGGCTTGCGGTGACTGACTGGTGGGGGGTGGGGGGGGGGGAGAATGAGGACAGAGAAGGGGATCTTTCATAATCCGGATATTTTTATGGAAATTCGACAAAAAGTGAGGGCAGTTGGGTCATTTAGCCGCACCATGTACACAGCAGGATAACAGATTACCAGAGTCGGCGTTGGCAGTGCTTTGCGATGAGAAAGGAATAAAACTACAACGAGGTACTTTGCCCACGCTCTACTATATTGATAAATGTAGTTTGAATATGTTTTCTTTTCATTTTTATTTTTATTAATGTTGATAATTTTGGATTGTGTCACTGTTTATTATCCAGGTGTGAAATTACCCGGTAGAATCATTTGTCAAATCAAACATGAAATATATCACATGAAAGTTTAAAGTCAAATTTCACTTTAAACTTTCATGTTTATGACCGACAAAAGATGGAATTGATTGATAGGGATAAATTGGTTAAGGAAAGTAATTAAATCATTGAAAATCAATGGGTTATGTGACATGGGCATTGACATATGCGTGGCACGGTCACCGAAAACTGCACAATATCCATGGAGCACGACGAGTTGGCTTTAGGTGTTCTGAACAAAAGAAATAGAAGAATACATGGATCAAGATGTTGGTACTCCAACAAAGGTTTGATTTTGCCTCCTTCAAATTATATGCAACTCTCCTCATCAGACTATGCATGAAGTTCGACTTTTATGAATTTCAATACCAGTTTAGGTGTTTGTAAGTTGTACTTTGTTTTCAAGATTTTTCACATTACCATTTTCATGAAAATTTACTTTAGTCATATGTAAGAGTAGTGATTCTTTCATTCTTTATAATTCTGTAAGGAGATAATTTTATTTATTCCTTCTTCTCTACATGGGCTAAAGAACGTAGATCTTCACACTTTGACAAGTAGTGGTTCACCTTTGCTCATGATGACGAAAGAGGTTCTTTCATTTGCTTAGCACCAACTTATATGGAGCACAAGCTCCTGGTTCAAACTTGTCTTATACACTCTTATCAATGTTTCTTAAGCACATTATGATTTTCGCACGGTGTTGTTCTTAAGTTGCAGAAAATCGCCCGGATGGAGACCTAGGATTTAGAGCGATGATTCTTGTTCTTTGATTTAAATGCCTCCATCATTCTAAGGATATTAAACATGAGAAGTGATGAGTAAATGTCGCGATTTTCTATCATCAACAGCCCCTATTCCCCCCTAAAACACTACTTGGCATGACTTCATCTCCAGAAAATGACTGAATATCTACATAAATTCCCAGTTCTTACCATGATATTTTACTCTAAGCATGGCAAGTATAGGGATTTATCTTTTGATTTATTTTTTGATCATCTGCTACATATAGACTCC